>JANIEQ010001159.1:0-18588 GCA_024708375.1 Oxalis stricta | reverse complement strand
GTACGTAGTAGGAGTATCAAATTTTGGTGTTTGACATGACGGCATATACTTTTGACATACCCTTTTTTAATTAAGTGCGAATGAATGATTTAAATCGATAAATTCTACGATTTTTATTTAATTTGGTGGATTAGGGGCTTTCATTCGGGTTGTCGTTTATCGGACACGAACAACCTCCGGCTACATAATTTTAATCATTAATAAAAATTTCTCCTTAATAAAAAAAAAAACCCTATTGAAGAAATATATTCTTGGGATAATTAATAATCATTCATTCATGGGGTCGTCAACCCAATTCGACTCGATCAAATTGCAATTTAATGAGCTCGAACTTTGCTCCTATATCTGTATGAGCAGCTGCTTCATCCAGCTTGTGCAGTAACCACAATAGGTTTTGCTGAAAATTCCCAACGAAAAAATTGAATTACCAGAATACCTGGAATAGAAACTCTATTGTACTACTTGACTCCTTGATTGAAATGCATATCTTTTTCTCATTCTTCTCCAATCCAAATTTACTACTTTTTTCCCCTATCAACCATGATATGTAGAATTTCTCTAGATCTAGACCTAGGCCTCAGTCATCCTCAGAACCAAGATCAAGATCTAGCAAATTAATTAATTGTGCATCAATAATACTCCAAAAGAGTACTTATATATAGCTTCTAATTCTTGGAAAAGAAGCCATATTGAAAAATTATTATCATTAAAATTATTTTTAATTTAATTGCTTTAGAGCATTCAGGATATAGGAGACCAAATAGGTAGAAAAAAACTGTCGATGTGTATCTATACATCAATCGATCTAGATATATGTTCAATCTGGATTTGCAAAATTCCGTTCATGCCCATTATACACAACATATGGTGTATGCCAACTCAAAATTTATTGTATGCGAGTTTAATCTTAAGAGTTTCATTTCATGCAATGACAGCATTTCGGTTAGCAAAATCAAAAACACGAAAACTTCTCTCAAAAGCTTTGTCATCTTCATCAAACTCTAAACAAATTCTCCCTGTTCGCGCGCTGGTAATCACACTTGGGTTTCATCAATCTAAGTTCTTCTCTGGCTAACTCATTACTAAATATATGCACAATTCAAAGACCCCATTTCTTCCCTCTCATTTATTCTCGGTTTTTTTTAGAGGGAATATTTTTATAAATTGAATATTGGCCGAGTTATATTTTGTCAATTTTTGGATAATCTCCGGATGAAATCTTATAACCCTTCTAACTAAGTAAAAGCATAGGTCTTATATGAAAAAATCGTACACAAATCATAACAAAAGTCCACAATACATAAGATATAGTCGTAGTCTGAAAACAACATCCTAGGCAAAGACGATATTGGCTAACAAGAAAAGAATACCAAAAGGAACTAGACATTACAAAATACAAGAGCCTCAGGTAGACGAACGACAGTAGCTTAATTCTCTTCCTGTTATTCGACCAGACATATGAATTCCGGCAGGATAAGGTGAACAATTACAAATTCATTAACGGCCTTCATACGAAAATGAAGATCGTCGAGTCAACAAATCTTAAATAGGCGGCGTGGGCCTACCAACCTCAAAATTAATCAAGCTTATAAAATGGAGAGTAATATCCATGACCATTAAATTCTTTGGCTCCTTGGTTAAGCCCCGTGATTAGCTACGTGAAGTTTCAGACAATCCATGTATATGTATAACAACCATCCAAAGTTTTTTTTTTTTTTTTCCCTCGACGGGATTCGAACTTCAACTTTCGATGAAGGAGGCGATACCTGACCATTAGACTTAACGTCCTGTTGACTCATCCAAAGTATTTTATAGTATCCTAGTTTTTATGTTTTTATATATACTGATAATAAGTTGTATTTTACATAGCTTTTGACGTACGTATATCCAAATTTATGGCTGATGGTGTCTATAATATCCTCTTATAGCTTATTTTTTATATAGCTTAATTCGTTCGGATGATAGAATCTCTATGCTATTGTTTGCATGTGATATATATTTTTGACAAAATGTAGGTCATTCACAGAAATTTGACATCAAATATTTACAGCGTTTACACAATTAGGTAACAAGATATTCGAATTTGCCCACACGTTAAGCTAATTCTGCACATTGGATGAAACGAAAAAGGGCGTAACTTTCATAGGATTAGTATTTTTGAATGATAGCCAGTAAAATTGTTTATCATAATAATTGAAATAGTACACAAATTAATTACAATTTAAATGTAAAATATCCAAATCAATACAAAAAGTCAAAACTATAAATAAGCCATAAACTTTATTTTTTAGTCTTCTAGTTGTAATAAGTTAAGAACTATTCTTTGTTTGCTTTCGCTACGAATTTAGTGATCTCGTTTTATTCTTATGAAAGATTTTTCAACATTATGTATGTGCTAAGAGTTTCAAGTTTTTATTTAGTTATGTACAACTGTCTTCTGTTTAATCAAAACCCTAATTAAATAACGCAAACAGAGGTCATTACACGATTCATCTGATCACATTGGTCTTACTTTAATTATAATAAACCTAGAAGCAGGGTGATCATAACCGCAGTTATAAGTCAATATGATTATGTATTGTTAGAAGCAAATTGAAAAGGGATAATTGAAATCTAAAATATATGATTTTAGGGTCTCCTAGTATCTCATGAATGATAGCACTTGAAATATAAAATATATGTAATGAGACTTTATAAATTTATATTATATATATAGTCCTAGCTTAGTCTTTCGTAGTAATTAACGTTCTATAATCAATCAATTATTGTTAGTGAAAAGACTAGGGTTAAGTATTTCTTAAAATTGTTCTCAATGAAAAGAAGAAAAATTTCTTAAAATTGAGAATTAGCATATACTATATATTAACGTTGTAGCTAGAACAGGGATTTTATAATTAGGAAATCATCCATTCAGATATTGCCAAAGTAATAATATAAGAAAGAGAAAACCTAGGTGCGGGTAGCAAAACCAAATTGTCTTATTATATATAGATATGACCAAATTATACTCACCATTCATACTCTCATATTCTCACTCAGTCTGAAAGAAATGGAAACAAGATCACAAGAAGAGCTCAAAGTTCTTGGATTCTTCGGCATCTTAAAAGAATCCTTCAAACTCAAATCAAAATGGAGAAAAATCTTCTTCCAAATCACACTATCATTCATCATCCCTCTCTCACTCATGTTCCTTTTTCACATCCAAGTATCAAACGTCTTGTCTCGTAATTACTTCCGTTTCGAATGAAGATGGCAGCATGGATCAACTGAGTACTCCCCTATCATTAAGAAGCTTATATGACAATATCCATCGTTCTAAATCATCCGAAGCTGTACTCTTTTGGCTATTATTTGAATCTGTCTACTTTGTTTTCCTCTTAATCCTATCCCTTCTCTCAACATCCTCAATTGCATACACAATAGCTTGCATCTACGCCAATAAAGAAATAACATTCAAGAAAGTTATGAGCGCTACACCAAAAATATGGAAAAGACTCACAATCACAATCTTATTAAGTACTTTGATCGTTTTCGTTTATAACATCGTGGCCTTAGCCTTAATTTACTTGGATCTCATGGTAGCTCACGACACACCCGCGGTAGGACTCACGTTTCTTATTGTGATAATCCTATTATACATAATAGGGTTTGTTTACATTGGCATAATTTGGCATTTAGCATGTGTGATTTCGGTGTTGGAGGATTTGAAAGGCATTAAAGCATTGGCAAAGAGCAAGAACTTGATTAAAGGAAAGATGGGTGTGGCAATAGCGTTCTTTGTGGTACTATCAGTTTTTCTTGGTGTGATTGAATTCACATTTGAGCTCATAATGGGGTATGGAGGCTTAATGGATTTATCGTCTGGTTTAAGGATCGGAATTGTGATAATTTGCATGGTTTTGCTGTTTAATTTGGTTTTCTTTGGATTAGTGATCCAAACAGTGATTTACTTTGTGTGCAAGTCTTATCACAATGAGAGCATTGATAGAGCTGCTTTGATAGATCGTCTTGAAGTGATCTATTTGGGAAAGTATGTTCCTCCTCAGAAGTCCATGGAAGTTCAGCTCCAACAATCTGATCATGTTTAAATAATTAACTGTATTTTATTCTTATAGTTACTTTTTTCTTTTTTCTTTTTTGAAGGACTTATAGTTAGTGTATACATGAGGAGTTAATCAAGACAAATAATGAATCTCTCTATATTAGTAGAAGATCGACTTATCTATATTCTCAAAAAAAAAAAAAAAAAAAGACTTATCTATACGCTATATATAATCGTCAATATTGTGTTCTTGTTACTATATATGTGACTACGTGTAACTAAACTTTTGAGATGAAATTAATTAATGTTGGTCCATGAATAATGTTACAAATTTATCATTTTTTATTTGAAGTAGAGTAAGTTTTCAAATTGAAATTTGGTTCAAGAACTAAATAGACAAACCAAGTTCTAAAAATTGGATGGGTCATCCACAAATACTTTAGACCGATCCATCCAATCAACCGGTTCAAAAACTAATGTAGCAAATTGATCATTTTTAATTAAAAGTAGAATAAGTTTTAAAATTGTTCAATTTCGGTTCAAGAACTAACTAGACAATCCAAGTTCTAAAAAGGATACTTTAGACCGATCCAATCAACCGGTTCAAGAACTAGAGGATGCAACTCAAAGGAAATTAGCATCAATTAGCGGCTCAACTAAAGAATCGAACCGGCGGTTCAATCTTTAGAAAGACACCTCGTTAGTCGTTTACCTTGAACTGCTTGTAATTAGGTTCTGTCGGAATCACTTGTCCTTGGACCTTGCGAAAAGTAATTGCTTTTAAATCTCTCTCGATTAATGCTGTTAGTCGAATGGAAATTGTTTCCCGCTCTTAAAAACTTAAAGCCTCCTGGACGTCCCAGCAAAGAGACAGTTGCACTCTCTGGGTGTACACCACCTGTTCGATAAAATGTCTCTGAGGTCACTTCTCGGTTATCAGTGAGTAGGAATGCGGTTCGTGGGTGTGTGTAAGGCGAATTTTACTAGATGGGTCAGGCGGGAAAGCATCAACCACGTCTCACCCTATTCATTGTATGGGGATGGATTATTAAAGCTTGGTGATTATAGCTTGCAAGTTCCCCCAAGTTATTCCACACATGCTGCAGCTATTGATGGTAACAACAAAACCAGTGTACTGTCATTAGCAGAAAATCTAGCTAGCATCATCGATGAATGTTCTTCTAATGATGAGACACCATCCAAGACTCAGATGGGACATACGTTAGCTGAGAATATAGCATGTCTCGTAGAAGAATCTTCAGTCATTGATGAGAAACCAGCAAAGTCCCGGATGCAACAGAAGAGGTTTCTTCATCTTCTTGTAAAGAAGAAGGTGAAAGAGCAGTACACATATGGAAAATTTGTAAACCTTGTGGAAAAAGTAATTGCTTGTCCCGAGACACTCAAGGATGCATACAATTGTATCAGGCTTGACTCGAATGTTGATATTAAGTCAGATGATGAGAGCATCTCCTTTGAAATGTTGGCAAAAGAGCTCTCTAATGGGAGCTTTGATGTGAAAGCTAATACCTTTTCTGTTTCAACAAAAGGTGCATTGAAAGGAACCCTTGTCCTTCTTAATTTGAAGTTGAGAATTGTCCAAGAAGCAATCAGAATAGTTTTGGATGTTGTATATAAACCTCACTTTTCAAAGATTTCTCATGGTTGTCGAAGTGGGAGAGGTCAGCTGACAGCATTGAGATACATAAGGAAGGAGATTTCTAATCCTAATTGGTGGTTTACATTGTACTTCAACAAAAAGATAGATGCTTCTATTTTAGCTAAGCTCATCTCAATAATGGAGGAAAGGATTGAAGACCCCAGTCTTTATGCTCTCATCCAAAGCATGTTTGATGCCGAGGCACTCAACTTGGAGTTTGGAGGTTTTCCTAAAGGACATGGTCTTCCACAAGAGGAGCATTGTCTCCCATATTGATCAACATATATCTAGAGCTCTTTGATAGTGAATTCTACAGATTGTCAATGAAATACGAAGCTCTAAATCCCGATTCCGATAATTGTCGTGATAGGCATGGTTCCAAACTACGGAGTTGGTTTAAGAGACAGTTGAAGGACAACGATCTTGTTCAGGGACGAGAGAACAACGCAATTCTCAAGTTTACTGTTGCCGCATCTTGGATGAAATATTTTTTGCATTTAGTGGTCCACAGGATGTTGCCGTTAATTTCAAGTCTGATGTTGTAAATTATTTGCAGAATGTTATGCATCTTGAGGTTGATGATCAAACAGACATCATGCTATGCGAGGGACGTCAAGGTGTTCGATTTTTGGGTACTCTGGTTAAAAGAACTGTAAAAGAGAGTCCTGCTGTAAGAGCCGTGCACAAGTTAAAAGAAAAAATCAAATTACTTGCTGTCCAGAAACAAGAGGCTTGGGATGATGGGACAGTTAGAATCGGGCAAAAGTGGTTGGGACATGGGTTGAAGAAGGTTAAAGAATCAGAGATCAAGCATTTAGCTGATAGTGGATCCACTTTGTCCCAAATTTCTTCTAGATATCGTAAATCTGGGATGGAAACCGATCATTGGTACAAATACTTGCTAAAGGTGTGGATGCAAGACATTAAAGCCAAATCAGCTGCCAGCGAGGAATTTATCTTATCTAAGTATGTTGTCGAACCAGCTCTTCCGCAAGAGCTAAGAGACTCTTTTTATGAATTTCAAAAGAAGGCACAAGAGTATAAGTCTTCGTCAGAGACTAGCTACTACTCTTGCTCTAATGCTAATTCCTGGCAAATCTGAATTGAGTCCTTGGTAAATGACTTAGATTGTAGCTCCTGTCGATCAATCTATTAAGAAACGACTTCTACGATATGAAGTTGACCACGTCCAAAGTGAAACTCACTCGTAGAAGTTCCTCCGTGCTCACTGTCCAAGATAGCTGTTTAATTACTCGTACTCGGTTTTTCAAGGAATCGTTCTATGCGTATGGCTGATGCGGTAGAGAGAATGCAACAACTTTGGGAAGGACATAAAGTTGTTGAGTTCGATCAGGTTAGGAAACCATGTATCCGCACACTAGCTTTGAAGTCATCGAATTCACCAGCGAAGTGAAAAATCGGCGTTTAGCACTTAAGAATTGAGCAATACCATCCCTCTACCCTTGAGGCATAGAACAGGATGATGGAGATCAGAGAAGACCTGACTTCAATCTTCTGATAGTGGATGAAGCCTTAATATATGGAAATCTGCTTATAGTGGTTTCGTGTTTACTGTCTCTTGCGAGAATGGTGTGCAAATCTCGCCCTTCGTAATTATTTTAAGAAGGAAATAAGTTTGCAAAGCAACTGCATAGCAGTGTTGATACCCTTCTATGTGATGGAAAGACAAAGAAATTTCCGAGGCTGGAAAACGAGGTTTCTCCGAAAGTTGTTATTCATCCTAGCTTGAATAGACTAACGCATTGGATTGTGTAAAATGACTAATAAAAAGACTTGAACATACCGTAAAAATCTTCACTTCAGTCCATCAATTTTGATGCTATCAAAATCTTCACCAACACACGAGTTTCTGGAAGTGAACAGCCTTAGTTTCTACGAGTTCTTCTAACTGGATAGTACGGTAGATGCAAAAGGAGTGTAGAGACGGGTATCTCAATGGTGCAATTCCAATCACCGGATGGAGTCCTAGCTAACTCAACCCCGGTTGATAACATCTAGGCCCCTCCAAGCTTTGGATGAATCGTGATGATGGGTGATGATGGGAGAGCATCAACATTCAGGCGTTTGGTCGGGTAGTTGTACGGATACTTAGTGTTGTGCTCAACTGCTCATCATATGAATTTCAATGTAGATGAAAAGAAAGACAATTGATATTGTAAATTTGCTAATCTTCAGCATCACGATTTGCAATAAGATGGTAACTTCATAAACAGGAAATGACATGCTCTCATTACGATTGTATCTAATCTGTCACAAATTTGTCGAGTTTTAATTGTACATTCTCACCCTGTCCCATTCAATTATGTTCTTAAAGATAGAAACCAGACTCTTTTCTAACAAATGAACCATATTTAGAGAAGAGATTCTCGGCGGTTCAAGTCTTCGAATCTGCATATTACTTTAGATTTTGATAACAAAATGTAGATATAGATATACACTTTACTGAGCTTGATCACTGAGCTCATGACCAATAGTCTACACTAGTTCTTCTGATTCTCGAGTCTGAGATCAATTCTTACGGACCTGTCTGCTCTCAAGAAATTAGGGCCTTGTTTCAATCTTGTACAACAAAGCCACACTAGGAATTCTCTGAATCAGGTCACAACCTCGGGACTCGGGAGCTCTTAAACTAGGTCTGTAACTGGGGAGCTTACTGGGGCAGCCTCAAACAAGCCACAACTTCCTGATAACATGTTTTAAACAAGTCTACAACTCCAGGGAATTGTCTTAAACAAGCCTACAACTCAAATCACTTGATCGGAAATAATACCGTCACCTAGTAAGAAGTTGTATGGATCTTGAAGACTTTGACTTGAGAGAGCTTTTTTTTTTTTAATTCACTGACTTGGGAGAGCTGAGGGAGAAAAATGTCTACCAACTGTTTGATGAAATGAAAGACGTGCCTACCTCCTGCACTTTTATATTTAAAAATTCTCCAAAATGCAAACCCATTTCAGTTATTCTTCACTAATTCTCTTCCATAATTTCTTCTTCTTCTTCAGTGTCGGTTATGTCTTACAACAAGAGCTCGCTGCCGCCACAAAAGCCGCCACTCTTGCTGCTCGCCTTTGCCAGGTACTCACTCTCCTATACTTTCACTTCACTGCATAAATGTTCGAACTTGAATTTGTCAACTGGCGTGATGTGGATTGTTTTTGTGTTTGGGATCTTCGATAATGGCATAAACTGATTTTCATGTATTGAGCAAACCTTTTTTTCTTCAGAAGGTTCAAAAGCCCTGGTACAATCAGATGTGCAATCAAAATCAGATAAATCGCCAGTAACAGTGGCTGATTATGGTTAGTTGCTCTTGAGCTCCATTTCTCATGCTACTATTGTTCTTATTAAAGTTTCATTTGGATCAGATTCAATGTTTTATTTATCTGGAGTTAATCTCATTTCATAACGTCTTCATTGGACTATGTTGCCTCCCAAACATTTCAACATGCTCTTACAAATGTCGGCCATGTAATGGATCCAAGACCCCTTACTAAAGTTCTCTCCTTGTATCTAGGATCGAAAAGTCAACCTCTACTCAAAAGCTACCATTGTTCTTGTTAAAGTTTCATTTGGTCATATAGTTAAATATCAAAAGGACACGCTTTTCCAGTACCTGCCATGACAGATGTATTGACCTTTGTTTTCGGCTTCTTTGTATTTGGTTGTGAAAGTAGTTGTTTCACCTTTGTGGAAGAAAAAAGGATCTGGAACTAATTAGAATTTGTTTTCTGTTGCTGTTTTTGAAATATCCACAGGCTCACAAGCACTGGTTAGTTTTGTACTAGAGAAGGAACTTCCTTCTGAACCACTGTCAATGGTGGCTGAGGAGGTAAAACTTTAGTACTTATGTCGCACTTTAACGAGCCCATTTTCTTTTTAAAAAGTAGCCTTTTAATCTAGTATCATGTTTGAAATCTCTAGGATTCAGGAGATCTTCGTAAGGACGGATCCCAGGAAACCGTAGAACGCATCTACGAAACTTGTTAATGATACTCTAGCTAGCGATGGATCATATGAATGTTTCTACTCTATCCACAGATGATGTGCTCAGGGCTATTGACACTGGCTTATCTGAAGGTGGTCCAAATGGCCGACACTGGGTTTTGGATCCTATTGATGGGACTAAAGGGTGAGTTTTTATCTTATATCGATGTTTCAGTAGCTTCATCAATCTTCAAACTGTTTGATAAGGTCTATTTTAGCTCTAATTACTCATTATATACTCGAATTGGTCCAACAGGTTTCTGAGAGGGGATCAATATGCTATAGCATTAGCTTTGCTTGACGAAGGGAAGGTAGTACTGGGTGTTCTTGCTTGCCCAAATCTTCCATTGGCTTCCATTGCCAGTGGTAATCAACAAACACTCTTCGAGTTCTGAAATCGGTTGCCTTTTCTTCGCTGAAGTCGGCTCAGGGACTTATATGCAACAATTGGATGGTTCTTCTTCCCCAGTGAAGGTCTCTTAATTAATTAGTCTTACTAATCTCAAATGCCGCTTTATTGAAAAAGGATTTCAAAAAGTTTATATCTCTTCCCTCAGGTCTGTGTCACTGCTATTGAGAATCCTGAAGAAGCATCATTCTTTGAGTCATATGAAAAAGCACACACCACGAGAGACTTATCCAGTTCCATTGCCAATGTACTTTCTATTTTTCTCTCCGTCTCCATTTGTTTCATACTACTTGATCATTTCATCCTCTCATTCCTTTTTAATCATAAATAAACAGAAACTTGGTGTTAAAGCACCTCCAGTTAGAATTGATAGCCAGGTAAAGTATGGAGCTTTGTCCAGAGGAGACGGAGCCATATATCTACGTTTTCCTCATAAAGGATATCGTGAGAAAATTTGGGACCACGCTGCAGGCTGCATTGTCGTGACAGGTATTCAATAGTATTCTCTACTCTATCTAGGGCCATTCGGGTTAGAATTCGGATTATGGTAACATGCTTGTTAATTGCATTTTTCAGAAGCTGGGGGTGTGGCCAGTGATGCTGCTGGGAATCCTTTGGATTTTTCGAAAGGAAAATTCCTCGATTTGGACACAGGCATTATCGTTACGAATCAGAAGTTGATGCCACCCTCTTGAAGGCGGTTAAAGAATCCATTGCAGAGAGAGCTTCCTCGTTGTAATCTGTTTCAAACTTGTGCATGTAATTTTCCTTTTCGGTTTGAAACATGCAAACGATCCATCTTCCTGCATTTTGTTTTGCCAAAATAAGCTGTATAAGTAAAATTCCTGCAATCTAATAAGGTTTTCGTGTCAAGTCTTGGAATGAAAAAGCTAAATTAAAGATTATTCAGGATACTGTTTGGCATGGGTCAACAAATTTTGTTGGAGAAATGGACCGATTCCAAACCGTTAGGTTTATTTTAACCGATTTTCATAAGATTGATTTTAATTTGGTTTGATTTGATTTGGGCTCGAACATGTTTGGTGGCACTATGGCTTCCCGCTTGACATCCTCCCTTGCAATTTAAAGAGGTTGTTTCTGTGATTTTGACCATGTCAGCAACAGCTAATTCTAGTGAAGCATCTCGTAACATGATTTGCAAAAATGGTAATATAGAGTATCTATGTCACCTGAAAAAGGATAAGATTCTAGGCTCTTTTTAGTCTTATTCGGACTTGCTAATTAAAGGAACATACATACATAATGTACATTAGACTTCAATAACTTACATTTACAAAAGTACAATAGAACATAGATTCATGTTTAGATATCTAGAGCATATCTAAATTAAGCAGCTATATACGAACTAAACATAGGAATTGTAATTAAAGGATAATATGGTCATCCTCCAATGATAAGAAAAATTCATCCATTTGTGAAAGCTCAGTTCCGCTACTTTCATGATCATCACTGTAATTACTCGGAGAATCTCCTCCAGATCCCTTATTCTCTTGAACCCTACACAACACCCATTTTGCACCATTCTACAAACAAAAATTTACTACCTCATTAGTACTCTAATATCATTT
Source organism: Oxalis stricta (assembly GCA_024708375.1). Lineage (NCBI taxonomy): Eukaryota > Viridiplantae > Streptophyta > Magnoliopsida > Oxalidales > Oxalidaceae > Oxalis > Oxalis stricta. The sequence goes on along the minus strand of JANIEQ010001159.1, from coordinate 6,883 downwards.
AATTAACAGATAATTGTCGATTAATCATTCTCTTGCATGCAAACTTCACCTTAGAATGAAAATACTACAATATTACTCTGAATTAATGAAAGCCTAAGCAAATCATCACGAAAGTTTTTATTTTTGCAATCAGTCATCCCGAAAAAGAGAGAATCATCAAAAAGAAGTTGAAAGGAAAACAATAATGTACATGATCACCACTCTTTTAACTCATCATTTACATTACACTGGTTTATAATTTTAGATCAAACTTGGTGCTTCTAAGAAATCATGACTGTTAAATGTTTCTTGGCACCAAGACTTAAAAGCTAGCTATTGCATGAGAATTTGGAAGACATGGCTTATAATAATTTTAACATCAAAAGAGTACTACCTAACTAAAAAGGTCCATTAATTATTCTTAATATTTTATTATCTAGAGAGTGCTATAGATAGAGTTAATGTAATTAAGGAGTTGGGAAAGGATACTAGCTAGGAAAACAACAATTTATTTTATTTTCCTTATATTCTTTTGATGATCAATAAATCATTCCAAATTATTTTAAGCTATATATATGTATTCCGAATTCCTCATTTTTTAGTACCGTTAAGTAATTTATAAATATAAATTTTGGGATGCTTGCACTCACCGATACTCGTTTTTCTTTCTGTTGAGATAGTAGCAGCTGCAGATCCATCATCGACGCAAAGATAGTATTGTTGCATGACCCAATTAGTTTCGATCCCATTCATATAGTTAAAGACTAGAAACTTCTTGAATCCAATCTTCTTATTACTACTAAAGATGGGTTCTTGTTCGTATTGTAATTCCTTCCAAAACCCACTATGTGTCATCCAAGTCTCCTCCTTTTTGCTATAGAAGTACCACTCGTCATGGTTTCCACTCGAAAACGCTGCACCTGACTCGGACACAAAAATTAATGCTCATGATCAGAAACAATTCTTATGAAGACACTCGATTTCAAAATCTGGTTATTAATTATTTTCCTCATATTGCTTATTGAAATGCGACAATTAATTAATTAGGGATGGAGGAGGTATGAAATATTTATATAGGTTATTTATTTTCTTCTAAGGATTTACACAGCTGAATTAACGCTTAATTCATAGCCTGCTTCAAGCTGGTCGGCTGACTAAATTATACTAAAGCTCTCCTCAGGAGAAAAAAAAAATCATTCTAAAAGCTCAAAACTCGAAACATTTTTTTATTTAAAATAAGATTTCATAAACATATATTTTAATTAGAGAGTGATACCTTGTAATTGCCAAGGATCAAGGATGGAAAGATGAGGATGATCAGGGATGATATTGTTTGAATTGTAGTTATAAATTGGATTTTGTGAGGCCTTGTAGTACAGGAAGTTAAGAATGAGTTCTTCATCAGTAGGGCAGAATCTGAATCCTGGTGGAAGATTGAAATTTACACCACTGCCATCATCTTCATGAGCTGCCATATTGTTATTATATTATACTGTATATATAGCAAAGGATCAGAAAATATTTGGTTTACAAGGTTGATGCTTGTTTTGCACTAGCTATTTGTTTCTCTCGTGCTCCTTGAACTTCATATATATACCCACCAATCCAAAGAGTGATTGCTGGACTAAGTATTCATCAATAATCCAAGGATTAATTAAGAGATATTTTTAAGTTAGTACTTACTTTAGTTGTGTTGTACTTCTCAATGCAACTAAAGTCTAATGTTTATGTAATGATAATCTATTTCTTTTCGGGTTTAAAAGCGACATATATTTCAAAACGATAAGGTTTACATGGATGCGTGACTAATTACTATATAAAATGTCCTCTATTTTTTTTTCTATTTTTTGAAATTCTAAATAGAATGACATTGTCAGTACCTGTTTTTAGAATTAATACATTTAAGTAAACAAATAGTTGAAAACAAAATATTCATGTCAAGAAAATATATTTTCTCTTAAATTCATATATGTGAGTTCCATCATACATAGTGCTCTAGGTAAAAAATGTTTTAATTTTGGAGTTAATTAGATCCGAAAAAAGTTACAAACTTATCGGTATGGATAAATTGAATCGATCAATTTTTTATAATTCATCGTCTTCTACATTCTGATTTACAATGTGGGTTTTCATAAAATTATCAACTTAATTATTCGTAACTGATCATATCAGTATAGTCGAGCACTATCTAAAGAAACTAGAATTTGCAAACATATAAACCCTAATATATTTTTTGGCTTTCGTTGTGCTGACATGATAAGTCCGTAAGGTAGGGGAAGAGGTTGCTGTGTGCATGCTTTTACATTAATTTTATAAAACTGTGCAAGTGTGACATGACATGCATTTCTTTTAATATATGATCAGGTGATATATATATATATTTTAATACAGTATATATATATATAGTTTTATGACAATAATAAAGAGAGCACATGATGGATGGATGAGTCCGGTCCAGGGCTCAAATATATTTCTATGTATATGCAACAATTTAAATTTGTATTGTAAATGCAACAAAAAATATTGTCTGAGTTAGTTTGGTGAATGATGACAATGCTTGTGACTAGTAGTGATTGTGCCCACTCATAATTCCCCTATCTCCCAATCAAACACATCGATCTTCCCTACACGCTTCGTTTAGTCATCATCAATCTTTAATCTAATTTATAACTTATATCTACACAATTCCCATAAATTAATTAGATTAGATGTCAGTATTAATTAAACTAAACTATATATGAATTACTTTATATGGTTCAATCAAAGATAAATAAAAATATTTAAGTTAATCAATAGAGAGGCTAGCTTGTGATGTTAACTAATTTACGCAAGAAAACAGATAATGCAAGAACATACATACCAGGTAGTTACGATGTCAATTTCGTATAGAAACAAGTTGAATTTTGTTAACCGGATGGATAGATTAGATGGTGTTGAGTTAGTCCAGCATGTTGCACGGAAAGTTTTGTAAATTTATTTGGTTAATAAAATTTTTAATTAGTTGATCAAATATGTTATGTATAGGCATAAAATTTTGGGTGGAAATTTTTATTTTAAGCATGCGAATCATTTTTTCACATGTGTATGGTAAAAAAATTTTCTAATTAATGATTGGACGAAAAATTTTAAAAAATATACACATATCGATTAATGATATGTACATATAAATAATGATTACGGGTTAGGAAGTTTACAGCCAAGAATTATTTTGTACATGCATGATCCAGAAAAGGAATAAAATCTTCTACTATCTCCATTTCACAATAATTATATTTTTATTAAAATGATATGATATAATTAATTAATCAAGTATAATTAATTAATCAAGTGGATTTGAAAAATTATTTCTTGAACTTCCCAAAATTAAACAAACATCATATATTATTTAAGAAATATTTTTTGATAAAAATTAATATACTCATATATATCTAATTAATGAATTATATAATATTATTTAATCAAAATATCATTATTGTGAAAGGGAGAGACTAGTTTTAAATGATTTATCCGGTCCAGATATATTTTACTGTAAAAACGATCATAGGTCGAAACGAATCACACAACGAAATAAAAACACAAATTAATTTAGGAAATCATTTACAATACGTTGGAGGATACACTAGAAGACCTAATTAAGGAATTAATCGTTTTAAAGGGTAGGGTATCACTCAGTTTCCTTAACTACAGTACATAATTAATAAGGTCATCCTAGATGTAATCGTGGTGTTGTCCATTAATTTAGAGAATAAATTTCTTTCGTAGCTATAGCGCAATGATACATTGATTGCACCCAGCTCAGTAAAAATCTTTCATGCGAGCAAAAACTGTCGTGTCACTTTTGTTCAAACCAGAGGCTTCTTTAAATAAAGAATCGACCGACTCATACTGGATTAAGAGCTTGATTGGCTCTTTGCACATTCAACTGACTGCAACGTGTTGATCAGAAGAGAAAGCAAGTAAAAAGATAGACTTGTAAAAAGTTGTAGTTATATAGTTTCTTCCACGACAAGGGTAGACACTCAAATCACTTTGCCTACAACTGACTCCTGTATATTAATCTCATCTCTAAACAATGTTTATATATTATAGTTTATATATATATATATATATATATCATATATATCGATCCTCATATTTAGAACTTTCATTATCAAACTCAACTAATTTATTATTCTTTCCGTTTCGAATACAAAATACTTTTAATTATCAAACTATACATATCATAAAAATTAAAATAATTAAACATATATATTGTGATAGAGCTAATATGGTAACATGGATAATAATCCTATAATACCATGATCCAAACCTAAGCATGATGTAATGTGGTATATTTTTCTAGTTAAATTTAAAGGACAAAATATGTTTTGGTACTATGAATTTGATTATTCTGTATATTCTATATGATCGAGTCTGAAGGCACACAACGTGAGTTAGTACTAAAAGAAGACAATGAGTCACCCAAAATCCCACAAAATTAATGTACCCACTTACGTGGCTTGTTGCTTTTTAGTATTTTTCTTGGAATATCATGTCATTCAAAGTTATCATACTCATCATTAGTTTAGATCACAGTGGCACTAGAATTGAGCCGAACTGATTCTAAATCAAAATTGTTAAGATCAATTTCGGAAGCAGAAAGAATAAATATAGCTAGCTTTTCATAAATCGGGTTTGACATATATATAGACGACTCCGATCGAAGCACAGAGCGTAGGAAAAGTTTCCTGAGATCGAGCCAACAAATGAAACATTACTAAATTGGTTTCTGGAACCAAAATCAGGTTGATTAGCAATCTTAATTAGCTCGATTATGAAGCAACTGATCACAAGTGGTGGGGGTCAATTAGCTAGGTCATTCGAAAGTATAATGATTAGAGTTTCCTAAAGAAGGAATTATGAACCGAATAAAAGAATAAATGGTCGCTCTCTCTAGTAGTTGGTAGGCCATTACCAATTAACTTTTACTAGTGCTTTCTTTCTTTCATGTGTTTGTTGAAGTGAAGTTTCTTTTAAGGTGTCCAATTTTGCATGCAACTCAAAATTCCAAATGCTGCCTTCTTCTTCTATTTTATTCTTATTTTCAGTACTTAAAATGAGATATAAATTTTTATATATAATTTATTTTAAAAAATTTTATATTTATTTTTAGGATGAAAGAAACTGTTTCCTTTCTTTTTCACACTCGATGATCTCATCACGGGAAAGAACTATATGATCCTAGTGCCTCAATTCAGTAAAATTAACCCAATAATGTCCGCACAAATAGAAGTGTCGATTTCATAGTGTTGATGCATGTTTGGCTTCCGTGTTACACGCTAAAATCTTTTGTTGTTGTATATATCGATCATATATCCTTTTACGAATAGAAAATAAAAAATATGTGGCAAATTCTTTACTACTTAAATACGATTGGCCGGTATGGATAGGATACGATTAAGTCTCAATAATTATTGATTTGATATAGATTTCTCATTTAGTGTATGGATTTTTTATTTTTTTTTGGAAGAAATATGGTTCTCTCTCTTTTCTAAAGAAAAATGGTTCTCTTATTTCTAGTATATAAGTTTATACGAAAATAATAAATTGCAACTAGAATACACGGATAATAAATATCTCTTAAATAAATTTTACGTTTTCGACATTATTTTTCTCAAAGTAGCCGCTGACTCGCTATAAGGCTAGATTTCTCTAGACATAATATAAGAATATGTCATGCACCTAGCTACTTGTTAGCATGTTAGCTCGATATAATTTCCTGGATCGATCTTAAGTGGCCACTAACAAAGTTTTAGGCCTTTTGCAGACGTGTTTATATATGTTCATCTGAAGATGGTCGAGTTCAGCCAACTTTTTAATATCATAGGACCACTCACCCCACGATAAAATGATATATTCTTTTTGTATGACTGTTTAGAACAAAACAATTAAGATAATCCAATGTTCATATTGGTAGAAAGACAGCAGCTTCATAAATTCGAGGAAGCCATCTAACAGCATGTGTATGTGGGAGTAACTATATTCTTTATTTTGTCTCGTCAGGAATCATTGAGCTTCAAGAAACTATGTTATTATTCTTAAAAATTAAAGTCGCTGATTGATATGTAGTCGCTACCAATTTCCTCAAGTGTAACACTTTTTTTTTCTTCATGGGAATCAATGTGTAGCACTTATGAAAATGAACATTGAATGAGAATAATTTTGTGCACGATTTAACAGTCCCTATTCTAATCCCAAGCAGCTATGGTCACATGGCAGAAAGCCAAAAAGTCTAATCAAGACGGGACACATTTTTCAATCCTACAAAGTCATGAAACAAACTGAAACTCAAGCTAATTGGAATGAGTATCTTTCAATTCGGAAGGAAAATTATTAATTCAGTTGTGTCCTGCATAATTTTCTCCTACGTGAGGATGTAGGTTCGACTCCTTTAAGTTGTGTAAGATTGTAATTAAAACTATATCGTACCAACGGTTATGTATTGTACATTAAAGATTGGACCCCAGGAGGAGAACTTAATTTACAGGGAATGGATACTTTTGACTTTCTGAATTGCATCCTTCTCTAGCTGATGGTTCTTCGTGCAAGAACGCAGGATTGTCAAACTCAGAGGCCAAGCTTGGTTCGCCGAGAAAAGCTCGGAATGAATCCGCCACGGAATATGCAAGAGAATCGAGATTGTATCCTCCTTCCAGGAAGAAGATGCATCGACCACCATAGATCCTTGGCTAGCTGTTTGATATTAGATGCAAGCATGTAGTACGTTCCTGTCGTGAATTGTAGACTTGCCAATGGATCCAATACATGACCATCATATCTGGAAAAAACTCAATGGCATTAATAAAATATTATCTAGCCCGTCCTTTTATTTTATCATAAATATCATGTTGGTCCCCATATTTTA
>JANIEQ010001158.1:0-21649 GCA_024708375.1 Oxalis stricta | reverse complement strand
ATAATAAGGCCCAGAAAATCCCCTAACTAACGCTATAAAACGCATAAAACGGAAGGGACAATACATCGAACACCTTCTGTGCAAACGCCCACATCGTCCTTCCTCAAACCCGCTAATGTCCACGCGTTCTGGCACGCGCTGGTGACTTCTGCGAGTATCAACAGACCCAGAATCGCACACGCGCCGTGGACGTGACGTAACGGCACGTGACGAAGACGAAGAGCGTGGCCAGGTGGTGGCCGATGAAGAGGACGTCACGTGGGTAGAAGATCAGGTAGTGGATTAGATCCGTGAGGAAGTAGGCAATGCTGTAATCGAGGACGGCGGATTGGACGACGGTGTTGGCGGAGGAGAAGGAAGGATCTGACTGCGGTGAGGACGGCGTAGAGAGAAAACGACGGCGGGCGTGCTGTGGAAGAGAGAGATTATGCAGCTACTGGCTTCGGGTCTGGTTTTGGGAGTCCACGATTTGAAGATGATGAAATATGAGTTATAGTAGATGATGATGAAGAAGGTGAAGAAGATAGGGAGATTGGGAATTTGAGTTTGTGAAAAAAACTCCATTGATGAATAAAAATTGAAGCTTTTTTTTTTTAGAGAGAGTCAGAGTTTGAATTAATGGAGAAAGAAAGAGGGACAGTATGAGTAAAGTAACAAGGTAAAAAAATTAATTAATTAATTAAGATTTTGCCACTTGCGTATATATAATAACACTAATCATATTTGTCACGTAAATAATGCCCTCCTCCAGTCTCTGAATAATTATAATTTTCCATATTTTTAGATACTATATTAATATTAATAATTATGATGTTTTATTTTTATAATCATCTTTTTTATTTTTATTAATATAATATCATATTTTAATTGATTCGGCCCGAATATTTGATATTCTCCCTACTAAATAAAAAATAAAATTGACAATTTATATTAAAAGTTTACTCTTAAATGCAAAATAAATATAAATTATATGTAAAAATTTGTATACATTTTGAGGCAATATTATTTTGAAAATCCAAAAACGACCACCATTTTGATACAATTTTTGTCTAAAAAACAACATCTATTAATATTAGTATACGCTGTAGTATAAAATTGTGTGTTTAGCCCATTTTTCAAATTTCCAAATTTGTGAACATTAACTTTGGACGATTTGAATTCTAAATTCTCAAGCTTCTCGTTTGATAGAAATAAAGTTAAATAGTTGAGTGGGGCTAGATGTGTATAAACAAGTTTGAATTGGATTTGGCAAAGTTACGTTAAATTCAATGGGAAAACAAATATGCTGTGTTGAGGTTAAAGTAATCTATAAACCAACCACTATTTAAAGTTCAAATAAATTTTTTATGATAATTAAGGTATGGTTGCTTCATATCTCGAGACTCAAAGACGAGTGAGTTTTTTTATATTAAAAATAATAAATGTAAATATTTTAAGGATGAACATGCTCCAAGCATAAAATAAATGAATTTTAAAAATAATTTTCATTTTATGTCGTCTAACTCTTTCGACATTCTTAAAAAAGCATATTTTTATTAAAAATGATAAAACAACATAATATTTTTTACACGATATTGAAAATAAAATGAAGCATCTTTCATGTGAAAGCACATTAAGTCACATGCAATTTTTAATTAAAATTGTGAAATTTATAACCTCAAAATTACTATAATAGCCACAATACTCCAATAAGACGAAAAGGAAACTGTGACAGAGAAAAGTGGGGTCCGAGGTTGTCTGACTGACAAATAGTATAGTACTTCTCGAGGATTGAGAACTCCAAGGAAGGACCATTCATTCATTCATCGACCAGAAACAGACGAAGATATTAAATTCCATAAACGATACTACCTTCATCTCAAAAAATACATGCACTCCAACATCGTCAAACATGCATTTCTTTAGAGACGGAAAAGGTATATAGAAAAAACAACTTCAAGATGTATTCTACTTGAGGCATAAAGTTATCACTTTCGTCGAATTCAAAGTGAAAATGCGATTAAAGTCGATAAGCGGTTGCAGAATCGTTTGCGATCCTATCTGATGAGTTGATTTTGGGTGACCTTATTTATTTCCGACTCGCTCTTAGTTTCTACTAGAAATTGCAAAGGAATAGATTCACAAAAACAAAAAATAAGAAAAAACCCTGATAATCTAACTCATAGGCTCTTTTTTTATTTCCAGAATTTGGGTCTCTTACAAACACATCGCAACTAAGAAAAAAGTCATCATTTTTTTTTTTTCTTTTTTTTGCAGGATTCGACATCTCATAATAATATTCCTAACATTTTCATGTCATCATCATCTCAAACATCTCCAAGCAAACATCTTTGACTCTCACCATCAACTAGGATTTGTCCTCTTGTTTTTCTGGACTTTCCTTTTTTTTTTTTCCATCTCTCGGAAACATAGATTCTATTGGGAGCTTAAAATTTCCGTAAAGGAAATGGTTCGTCTCTTTTCTTTTCCCACGCTTTGGTTCATTTTTCATTTTTTGTTTCGGCTCAAAAATATTCCTCCTTCATAAAATGTTCCGTTTCATACACAAATAGTAGAACAACCAAAAAGTGTCAGTCATCAGTCAATCTCACCTTCCTCAACGTCATTTTCATTTACGGGAGGAGGATTTGTGGGTTCACTACTAGGTGGCGGCGGCGGCGGCAGTGGCTCGGCTTCTTCTTCTTCTTCGTCCTCTTTCATGTATAAACCAAGTTGTTCCAATGGGTTACTGCCTCCAAAGTTGAAACTACCCAATGCCTCGAGAGAGTGCTCAACTGGGCTTGTCTCCTCCACCGAGCTTGGTAATAGCTCCATGGCTGGAGCTGTCCTAAGCATCTCTAAGTCTTCAAGGAATCGAGAATTCTCGTTTATTTCGACCGTTTTCTCCATCTGCACAGATTCAAGAAATCCCCGAATAAAAAACCCAAGACAATGCTAAGGAGCATATACTTTTCAAATGCCAGCATATTTTGAGAAAAAAAATTGGAAGCATTTATAAGTAGTTTCTCCATTTCCATAATTTCATATGTAAGCTTGGAAAATGGAAAACTCGCATGACTAAAGGGGTGCAATTATGTATACAGATTGGAACTGTTATTCAGGAAACTGAAAACTAGATTCTCATTACAAAACTTTTATTCTATTACCTCCGTCCCAAAATAGTTCTCGATTTTTTACATTGAGGATTGGGATGGAGGTAGTACTAAGTTACCTGAATCAATGCCTGCCTTGCAGCTTCCCTCTCAAGCTCTCTCTTTCGTTTAGCCTCTTCTGCAGCTTCTGCTTCAGCTCGTTTTCGAGCATCTTCTGCAGCCTTTGCTTCTGCTTGCAACCGTGCTTTTTCTGAAACATGAACAGAAGAGTGTGATAAATGAAATCAAATATCAAGGATTTACCAACACAAATACATAAATAGCCAATCAGAAACTGACCTTTCCTTTTCTGCAATTCAAGTTCCTCCCTCTCTCGCCTCAATTTTTCAGGATCACCCTTGTCAGCCTGAAGTTAGTATATTGGTCACATTGATATAGCATCCAACTTGAGACAGACCACAAAAATGGGACAAAAACAAGCTAACTTCTTGAAACAAACCTGAGTAAGAGTCTTCTCTCGGGCTTTGAAAATAGTGTCAGCGAATCGGTTTTTCAACAAAGCGGCCCTATAAAGCTTTTCAGGTGAGACCTGTCTCTCACTTGGAGCATTATCCCCTAAGATAGATACTGGATAATCAGTAATCCACTAGCCATGAAGACAATAGTGGTTTTCCCGACAAACACTTGAGCTTACCATCTTGAAGGAAGTCTGACTCAACAGAATTAGGCATCTGCTGAGAATTTGGCTCGTGGGAATCCGGAAAACTAATAGATTCTACAAAAGAAAAAACACGCTTGTTCAATTGGAGTAGGATCACAATTTTTAACACTGACTTCAAAACATGTAAACCATGAGCAAAAGTAGGAACGTACTCCCTCCATCCCATTTTATTTGTCCAAAAACACCATTTCACACAAACCAAGATAGTGGATAAATGTATATTTTTTGACTAATTTATCCCTAATCATTAATCTTGTAATTTCTAAATCCTAAGTCACCATATATATAGGATAAGGGATAGAATGGTAAAATTTCACATTGGTTTTGTAAATGGACAAACATATTGGAATTTTGAAAAAGTGTTTTTGGACAAACAAAATGGGATGGAGGGAGTAGTAAGTAACTAACGAGTTTTATCAGTAGCATCACCATCACATGTCTTTTCATCTTGTTGGACCGCAGGCTCTAGCGGCTCAGATACCTGCTGAAAAATAACAGCTAATTTAAACTGATAATAAAGCCACCAATCGAACATCTAACGTGAGAGCAAACAATCACATTTTGCATTATAGTAAAAGAAGCAACCTTAGATTCACACACAGGACTTGAAGCTTTATGCTTGTCAGACTCACTATCTGAAGAATTGCTAGAGTCCGAATCTGGAAAGGAAAAAAAGTATTCAGATAATTCGTATACAAGCTAATTGAAGTTTGGATTAACAAATTATATTGAACCAACTGCTGATAAAGAATAGTCTAGGCCAAAAAGCATGTGAGATGAAGTACAGAACACAATAGTAACCACTGGTCGCCACACTGCCCATGCTTGATGAAGATTCGTTTACCCAGGTCCCAGAATCACTAAGAAGTAAGAAAGAAACGAGCTCCGGAGGAAATCAAGGAATTTGACAGGGAAAAAACACCAAGATCTAATGGACTACATTGGTATACATTCTGCAACATCTTCAGGAATTCATTTCCAATATTCCTAGTTTACTACTGTCACATCATGACTAATTGAGAATTCAGAATAGGGAATCCAAGAAAGATGACAGTGAATACTTCCATATAATAACATCAGGAAAGAAGTTGGTGGTACTAGAGAGCATATGGCATATAATAGTAAAAAAAATTACCACTGGAGCTGCCAGATTCTATGTGTCTACTGTTTTCATTTCCTATATCCTTCTCTATCTCCACAGGAGGGTAGTTTGAGACAGGAGGCTCAGCCCCACCAATATCAACATCCTCATCAGCATGACCAACACCTGTCCCATACAAATATACATATATATTAGACAGAGTTGTAGAAGCATCTCGATTCTAGATGCAGCACAGGGACGGACAAAACCTTTGTCCTGTTGCATGGATGAATTGCTGAGCCCTGATACATTCAACATCTGCATTCAAAGGACTGAGATATACATGACTGAACTGCATTCTTCAATTAGTAGTTTAGTACACTACACAAATATCCATTTTTATTTTTGTGTTTACCTCTATTTCACAAGGTTCAGCACTTGATTGGTTCTTCTGTTTCTCTAGCAAATAGTCATCCAAAAGCTTACGCAATGTAAACAAGGTGTCATCAGCAAGACCATCGATATCTATCTCAATCTCATCCTCTTCAGAATCCCCTCCATTTGCACTCTGGTCCCTCAAGAATTCAATGATATTCATTGGCATCTCAGCTAATGATTCCAGTTCCCCTGCCAACTTTTGCCTATCCTCATCCGTCATCTTCCGCTTAATAGGTTGTGGCACAATATCATGGTCCACAGAAGTTACCTTTTGCTTTTTGTTGGAGGCATTGACTTTGTAATTTCGACATCTTCACAAGGGGCTGACTTTGGAGCCAAAGGTAGCTTGTCATTGACAGGCAGTTTTCTCTCAATAGTTTTCCACCTCGCTTCAAAAAATTTACTCATTGCATCAGCCATGATATGTACATCATTGGTGGCAGGATTATAAGTCATTGCATTCTTGAAGGTTAGTCTTGTGTCGTCAGCAAACTCAAATGGGCTTAAATATGCCCCAGAAGCTAGTTTATGCTTTACTGTGCCCAAATCCATTGGATGCTTAATAACTGTCAAGTAATCTGGAATGTTCAACTCCACCACATCCACAGGAGTGGTTGAAGACCCAAGCGTAACGATGGGACATCAATCGTTTTAAGAGATTCTCGCAATCTTTCATAAAAAACGTACCCACATTGTTTGACACTGAACTCAGCTTTGCAGGCTGAAGGCTTTCAGAAGAACCCCTGTTCAAGTTACGCGCTTTATGATTCGTAGGGTTATTTTTCTTCCCAGGACCAGCAGTCGTTACTATTTGACGACTGTTATGTCCATTGCTACTACTAAGAATGTCATTAGCAGACGACACCACAACCCCATTGGTTCTGTGCATCTCAGCTTTATTCCGGAGAACCCGAATCTGTTGAAGTTCCAATCTTAGTCTATTTATTAAATCATTTCTCTCTGATGTAGACATCTTCGACAAAGGAAGAACTTGAATGGGAACACCAAAAGTGTCCCATTTATCGCCATTCAAATTTAAACTTCGTTTAGTAGGGGCACTTGAATTCTCAGACATGGCAACCTCAGCATCAATTCGTCCAGAGCTACCCAACCCCTCAGATTCACTTACTTTCTCGACTGAATTCCGATAATACCCACCAGATAACCTATCCTCCATGTAACCCATAGCTTGTTGTCATCATCTATTCCAAAAAAATTTCCTTGTCCTTACAATATCTGCATACTAATCATGGGAACAAAATTACCCCCCATGAACATAATGCATGCTAAACTCTTGAACTAATTGAACAAATGAGCTCCTAATTCAACTGATAAAAACCGAAACTATTCAAACTAAATTCATTAAACCCTGTGATTTCCTTTTTCTATTCAAGCGAAATATAAAATTTTCAAAAGCAAAAGCGCATAACTTGAACAAGAACCCCACAAAAAAAGCAATTACCAGTTAAAATTCCCAGCAGACAAAGCTCTTCCTTCCGGCCAAGGAACCAAAATTCCGTCGAAACCCAACTTCAATACTACGTAATCGCATCCGAAAACCGAAATTGGAAATGATAATTTTGATTTTTTTTTTTAAATCTTAAACAAAATGAAATTTAAAAAAATGAAAACCTAAAATTAAATCGAAACACGTAATAACTTAGAGAGAAATAGAATCATAGAGAGAGAAATTAACAGTACTAAAACCCTAAATCGAAAAAAGAATAAGATTCCGATTGGAGGCGCAATCTGGATCGCCCCGCCCTAGAGAGAGAGAGAGAATGGAATGACTGTTGTTTTTCCCAAAATTATTTTTTTCCAAAATAAAAAATGAAATAAAAATAAAAAATTATTTATTCAATACTAATCAAAGTTTCTAATACACGCCCCCCCAACTTTCATAATGACAATTGTACCCCTTGCATATAAATATAAGTACAAACCACTCCCTCCCCCAGTCCCAACCAATCTCTCTCTGTCTCTCTTTCTTAAATTACGAATTGATGTTTGAGGAATCTTTTATGTTTTCCAGTTTCATTGTCAAATCTGTATGAACCGACACTATCTCTGTCCGGAAATACTCCCACTTCCGAAAATATTGGACTCTTTTTCTATGGAAGATTTGATTTTGAGGAATTTCATGTTTTCAGCCTCAATGTCGAATCTCTATGATCCCATAATAATATACATTTAGAACTTTGTTCATGTCTTTGCTAGAAATTTCATGCTTTTATCTAACACAAAACATTTTTATTCCGTATTATATTAACCTCCGTCCCAAAATATTTGTCAATTTTTACGTGTATTAGTACTAGCGATGAACTCATGGGTACGTGGATAGATCAATGATAGAAATATATTGCTCATTTTCCCAGTACATTTTCTGAAACGGACAGTTCGTTTCAAACATTCCTAATACATGTAGAAAAATAGACAAGATTCCTAACACTTGTGTAGAAAAAATAGACAAAAAAAACTGTAGAATTTAATTATCAAAGAAAATTATTCTGGAATCACAGAAAAAACATTCGCCTGATACATTCCGCATCTGCAACGAGACTTTAAAGGGTTGCACCAAAACTCGCCCTCGCCCTCGGCATCTGCAATAAAATGACATAAAAGTTTAGTCTTTGCAATTTCATGGACCAAGCAGTCAGGTGAAAGATGTCTGTTGGATATTACCTGGTGTTACCCCTATTTCGCCTGTTTCCTTTGTTTCTTTGCTATCTCGAACCAATAGTCATCCAAATACATTTGCAAAATGAGGAAGTACTCATCATTAAAACAAGAAAAATCCATCTCCTTTAGTTCTCCAACCTCCCATTTCCAGCAGCCCCTACAAAATTCGACGAATTCCGAATCCTCCAGCATCAATTTGAATTCTCTCTCAATCTCTTCTTTCTCCTCATCAGTCACTTCCTCAATTATTACCTTTTGCTTTCTTGGAGCGAGGAATCGACTTCTTAAAAGCCGCCGATAGCAATGGAAGGGTTTCGCTATCACAAAGAAGTAACTTTGGCCACCACTCCTCAAAAAG
The DNA here is from genome assembly GCA_024708375.1 of Oxalis stricta. Lineage (NCBI taxonomy): Eukaryota > Viridiplantae > Streptophyta > Magnoliopsida > Oxalidales > Oxalidaceae > Oxalis > Oxalis stricta. The sequence goes on along the minus strand of JANIEQ010001158.1, from coordinate 13,280 downwards.
ATTACTCATTGAGTCAGCAACCTCATGTACATTGTGTCCTGGTGGATTATACATCCTTGCATTGGTGAAGGTTAGTTTCACATCAAAAACAAAACCTAAAGGGCCCGAGTATGCCCCATGAAGTCAACTTACTCTTTATAGTTCCCAGATCCATCGGACGCTTGATGACTGAAAAATAATTCTGGAATTTCCAACCTCTCCGGATCGATTGGACAATTGAAGGCCCAAGCATGCTTATGCGACAACAATCGCTTTAAAAGAGTCCCACAGCGATTCATCAAACGAGTTTTTGCCTTAGGAGACAGATTTTTGCTTCTGAGACTTGGAAAAGAACCTACATTCAAGCCCTGCCATTTTTGATTCGTGGCGTCTTGGCATTTAGCGCTAGTGTCAAAGAATAAGCTTGGCTATTATTCTCATATGGAGCGAGTATTATATACTCCGATAAAAATCAAACCTACTGAAATTTTCCGCGGTCTATTTGAATTTCAAATTCTACGTAAAGCGCGGCCTTTGAATTTCTAATACACTGCACATTATCATCCTTTGGATTTCAATACAGGGTATATTATCCATCCTTAACATTTCAATACATTTTATATATGGCCATCTGAAAAAATAACAAAAAGCATTATTGAGATACATGGCCCTTCAAATTCTAATAGAAAGAGTTCATGAGTGCACTGTATGTTTCTTTTCAAAGAAACAAACAGGCCTATCTTAAAATGAGAGATCTTCTATAATTTTCCACACGATAGGTTCGTTATTTTTTATTTCATCTGGACATTACTAACTTAACATATACTTCACGATTCACATAGACAGGATTAATTTGTCCTTTAAAACTATACAGATTGCAAAAGGGTGAGAAAAGAAATATTATTGATTACTATAAAATGTAAGAGCAATAATTTACCTGTTGGAAAAGTTGGTTGTTCGAGCCTTCTGCTTGACGTGGCACCTTGTTATGCAACCTGTATGACAAAGAGATGAGCTTTAAGCTCTTTTTATAATTGTGTGACTAACTTTGTTAAATAGTCAAGCAGATTAGTAATTCTAATCTATGTAACAAAATGGACAAAGAAGCAATATCTACATCACGAACCCAAAAACATGAAAAACCTTGAGTGGAGCAAACAACGTTGTTTCTATTAATTTGTAGTCATAAGACAACATGATGCAGAGGTTCTCTGCTATTTAAAGTGTACAATTAACTAAATAGGATAGCAAGTAAATAAAAAAGAACAATAGGAAAAGGTACCCTTATACAATTCTAATTGACGATTAAAGTTTATTTAAATACGAAGACCCACAAACAACGACTTGCATTAATAATATAATAATATAGGAGATTGGGAGCCATTCAGACATCATGAGCCAAGTTTTTGTCACACCCTTCCGATGACAGTAAAAAAACATGTCAAAGGGACCAGAGTTTCGAAAGGGGTTTCCCTTTTTGGCATTCGCCTACTTTATCCAACACGAACTCTTTCAGCTGTTTCTCAACGTCTTCCATGGGTTGGCAAGCATCTACTATCTGCATTGACAAGGAAATCTTAGCTAAGATATCCAGTCTGTACATTCAATCTGCTCGTCCGAAAAATGTATCCGATACAAATAAACTTAATACTTCGAAGTTGGAATAAGTCTATCAACAGCTTAACTTGAAAATTAAACCAAAATTCAAGTTTATAATAAAACAACTCAATCACAGAATGGTTAATCCACACATCATTTTAATAACTATTTTTGGGATGGAGGTAATACTTACTACAGGATGTAACTGAACTGATAAATCGTTAGTGTCAACAAAGAACTCAGAGTTGGTAATGTTAGGACTCTACTCTGCTTGTATGTGATAATTACCTACCATGAAGAGTCTCGAGAGATTCTTGTAGTGTTGGGCAACTTTCTTCTGAAACTCGAGCTTTTCGTACCTCTCATCTCCATAACCTCCTCTTTCCGCCGCTTTCTAGCATCCAATAGACAAAATTCGTGAGATATTGGCCATAATACTTCATTTTTTATAACTAAGCATAAATGTAGCATCAACTTCTTACCTCTGAAAGTATGTCAAGATAGAACACAAGATCAGGAGCTAGCAAGCCAATATCTGGTGCCTGTGTGTAAAAGAGAAAGACAATATTAGTTCTAACAGCTGATCAAACATGCTTCAGTTTTATAATTTTGACTTGACAGAGGTTTCACCTTACACCACTCTGTATCGAGTCTTTTGGCAGAAGAGAATGCCACACCAGAATAAGAATAGCGATCAACAATCAGAGTGGTCCCAGTTTTCAATTTAGTTTCCATCAGTGACCTGCAAAAAACAAATTATAGCATATATAACCACATTTTTTCAAATAAGAAAACATGTTCCTGCTAATGTCACAATTAAGGTCTGGAAATCTGAGGAATGGCTTATTTTGTTACTCTTAAGAGACATGGTTTAAAGAAATTACAACTGGCTTTGTGAAATTTTAGAAATGCAAAACACAATAACAAAATCTAAACATCAGATAGTCATTAGCTATTGTAAACTGCAGTAATAATACTTCAATTTCGCTAAAAATTACAGTATCATGTGGATAAAATACAACAAAAGTTAATTGACCACCAAAAAAGTCATATATATGTCTTAATCATTCAAGAAAAACATAATATCTTGTAATTGATAGAAACGAACCTTCTTTCCCAACGATTTGCACTAAAGAGGAGATGGATCGTATTATCGTCTAACTCTGATTTATTGGAAAGATATGCAGATATCATTTTCCCAACAGTTGTGGTTCTATCAGGAAATCTCATCAGTTCAGCTGAGTGTCCCAGCCCCTCCAAGTTCGACAATAATCTACTACATTGCGAACTCTTTCCACTACGATCCAGACCTTCTAACACAATCAAGGCTCCCCGAGATTCACCGATTTCACCATTGTGATAGTTTTCCATTCTAATTGGCTTAAATGAGCACTTGCGGGATGTATTTAGGAGTAAAAATTAAAGGATCTCCTTGCTACATATGCTCCAAAACCTCTGCATTCGAACGACCATGTCAGTCTGGACAACGAAGGATCCAGAGCATAAATGAAAATAATCGATTCGTCTTAGTTATGTCATTAAAACACAGAAAATCAACCGATGGAATAAAGGAAAACACTTGTACTTTTACGATCCGTTGATGAAAGATCATGAAAAAAACTCAAAATTCAAGACTTTGGAACTCAAACAAACAAATCCCACTACTATTTAACCTTACATTGACCAAAAATCACGAATTTTTAGTTCAATTGAAGTGGAAAAAGTTTGAACAAGCGAGCAGCAGGCAAAGGCAAAATACACGAATCGAAAAGGGGTTGAAAGAAAATCACTCACAAAACCCTTAAACTAGTGAAATAAGAAGCATTTGTCATGTCCTTCGCATCTACACACTGCAATAAGCAGAAAATACAATAACAAATAGATACATGTATACAAATAAGGGGAAGATATACAATCAATTAGCAGACACACAATAGACATGATTTGATGCAAAAAGCTAAGAACAATTGTAAAAAAATAATGAGAATTGATGAACGAGATCTTGCCTGGTTTCGACTGATCGGTGTGGTTGGCGGCAAAAAGTAAAATTTCGAAGAGGAGAATAAGAAGAAGAAAGTGGAAACGAAACATTATTATTTATACTGCTATATTGCAGCTTTTTAAATGCCTAGGCCGGTCCGGATCTTCCGGGCTAAATCTTGGTTCAAATTTGACTAAAACGGTTCAATATTTAGATGAAACGGCTTTCAAACCATTATTAATTACATGAAATGATTTGTTTCGATAGGCATTTCGAGTACCGACCTAGAACAACCGACGAAGGGACGTGGTCGAAATATCATATTATAAAAATTAAAAAAAAAAACATAGAAATTGGAGGTGGAAACATTAACTTTCCAAAAACGCTGCAATTACGTGTAACTCAACCCATAAATCATTTTTTTTTTTTCCATATCGGAATTTATTTTTTCAATACTAGGAACAGCATCCATCGCACTCCAAGACGCTGACGCACATATTTACCGCATTTAATTATAAGCTCCAATTAATAAAAATTGACTCGCTCCATCTTATCGTTCTACGTGTCGCGGGAGCACGCGGATTTTGACTACGATGATTGGAGCAACTTAAATTTTCCTCACAGCCTTAAACCATTTATTCAATTCTGTATACCCCAACCATGAGCCGATCTATAGAGTCGGTTCAAAGCTATGTTTGTGAACCGAAACCACTTAGCCCGATTTTGTTAGGAACTTAGACGGGCCCAAACTAGGCAACCCTTAATAGGCTTTTCATTGGGCCTTTGAGAGAAGAACAAATGAGCCTCAAGGCCCATATAGATAGATAAAGAGTAGCAGTGTGGAAGCCACAAAGCAGGAAAAGGTCGTGTGGCAATGGCAACTTAACTCCCCAATAATATCTCTCTCTTCACACTCAGGTAGTCTTCTGTTTAAATATCTGACATGTCCGCTGGAAAATAGTCCAAAAGCAGCTGAGTCGTCAATCAATCCTCATCTTCTACTATTATATATATAAATGGTTTCAATGAAAGCTTAGGATTTCTAAGACACAACCAATAAAATCTATGTAGGACCGTTCCAAACATATTTTCTCAATCTAATCCACAAATTAATACATATATAAATCGAGAAGTGAGTATCTTAAATATGATTTTATAGATGACTGTACAACAAGCTATTGGTATGTAGTCCTTCAATCCTTGAGGAGCAGCAGTCTTCGGTATAATTGTCAACATTGTGGAGCAAAACTGTTTCACTAGCTTCCCCATATGAAAGAAAGCCATGATTGCCTTTATAATCTCTGGTCCAACCAGCTGAAAGAACAAAACAATGAACCCACCGCCTATCACAGGTGCCTTGTTGTCTCTATTACCCTGGAAAGCTTATTTTATTTGAGCACCCGATACTTCCCGAGTTTACCAGTCCCCATCGCTTTTCCGAAATAACATTACCACAATTCAAAACAGATGACTGAAAAAGGAACTCGATAGTGTGTACCTTGACCCAAAAGGCATGTGGCATGTTGTGCTTCAATATGTCCATGAGTTGTTTTGTTATGTGAAATGGTCAATCTTTGATTACAAAGAGAGCAAACATAACATTGAATTTTAATGCATCAAGTCGTCAGATATATATTGATGTTATTATAATAGAGGCTTTGAGTTTCTGTAGTAAAAGATATTAATTTTAATCACTAAATACTAAGGGACAGACGAAAAATGGTATATCACCAACTCTACTCTCACATCTTAATGAAAACTTACTCTTCTATGTACTATTGTTCCAATTGTAAAAAGAATATCCATCATTGAAAAATGAAATTAAAATGAGATCAAGAGAGTGGAATATGATAATACATGTTCATGTTTTATTCACATCCAGAGTTTAGATAACAGTAGATCAAAGGCAAGCAGTGACAAACTGACAAGCAAAGGTCATCAGAATTTGCACAATCAATGATAAGAACAATTACTAACAATGAACAACAATGACGTGGCATGAGACAATTGCCGCTCGTGGTAAAGTATGAGACCAGGTCTCTAATTGTCAAGAAATCATAATTTGATTATGAGTTTGTAATCATTCTTATGTCCTGAAAGTCTGCCCTGTGAGATCGACTCGATAAGATGCATAGTTGTCCTCATCCCATATCCTCCCCACAAACGAATAAAAAAACCATAAGACAACATCAAATACATTAATCTAACCAAAATTAAAAGACATGAATATATGCTGATGAAAAAGCTAAAAAAATACTAACTTATTGATGAAATGATCAAGCAAGTGTCTAATTCAACATAAGGATCAACATGATCATAGTTATAAAGATTGGACCAGTTGCAGAGATTTCTTGAACTTACTCAAACCGAGCAAGTCAATGGAGGCACAAAGCTTAAATCTAGCATAGCAAGCAGCAACAATTTCCCAAAAAATGAACAATTTACTTTTTCTAGGGAAACGCAAGCTGATTGAAAAATCTCTACTTATGCATTTCATTAGTTATTAGAAAATAGTTATCAGCCAACACAAAAGCTATTTGTGTTGGTGCATTGATTATTTACCGAGACCAACGATAGGTGGGAAGAAGATGTTTTGGCTTGTGCTATCCTGCTTTCAGTCTCCTTACAAAATTTGTTATCTATCACACAAATGTTTGCAAGCTCTGAGTAACTTGAATCCCTGCCATTTGATAAAAAGGAAAAAAATAAATTGGATTATAACCACAACCAAAAAATATAGATTGGCATATTTCTAAAGGAGAATGAAACGATCAAGTGAGAAGAAACCATATATAGTGAAAGCAAAACTTGTCTAAACAATTAAGATTGCAGTATCATTCGTATTCAAAGACATAAAATATATCAAGAAAGTAAATGAAAATCTATCATAAAATAACCCCATCACGTCTCACTGAAAGCAAATGCTGATGAAGACTGATGAGAATCTGTACTCGGCCTCGTACACCTCTTCTTTGACAGACAATAGAAAAAGAAGATGACTCAAAAATAAAGGAAAAGAAAAGTTTGTCAGGATTCTTTTTTGTTTTTTTCTTTCTCTCAAACGTGTTACACATTTGATTATATTATTCTTTTCTTTTAAAAGGGTCTTTCAATGACATACAATATAAAATTAATTAACCCCCTGTTATTCGAATAAGAGTCTGAAACAGGATCATATTTGAATCAACCAGAGAAGGCTACGCTTTAATTTAGTTACAAGACATGAGACTTGAACTGAACAATGCATTGCATATATTAATGCATTGCATATATACATAACTCCCTAAATAGTCCTTTTAGTTTTTTCTTTATAGACAGATAACTCCCTAATGTTTGTTGGAAATATTGGTGATTCCTGGTAATTATGACGAGACTCATATTTCTCATTTCAACATCATCTCCAGCCACTTCGAGAGATGTTGGAACTTAGAAATTCAGAGACGACATTTTATATAAAAAGATCTTAAAATAAGCCAAAGACTAAACACTTCAATTTATTCGGAGAAGTAAAATTAATTACATAATGACCAAATAAGTCTAGTAGTATAAGCTTTAGGAAAATGATAGGGAAAGGATTTTTAAAAATAAAAAAACTGATAGGGAAACACCAAAAACAACTGCCTATCAACTACGCACGGTAAAGCATTTTACATGGGTCGCTGAACTTTTTTCTTTTTGAAGTTTGCATCGCCGATTGGCAGTTCCTTGTGGTGAAAGGAAGGCACGCCCAATTTAATTGCAAAAAAAAAAGCACTGCATAGTCCTGCATTGCATACAGAACATCTCACTTGCCCATCTCTCGGAGTCAAATCACACACACATTTCACATTTATCTACTTAGAATCAAATTGCGCGCACACACACACAACACATGATATTTGGTCTACTTAATGTAGTAGGTTCCCCACTCGCGCACATATTTTCTATCATTCATCCATTTAATAGGTCCAAGCCAGGTGAGGAGGTAAGCCGAACGAAAGCAACGGCAAGATCCAGGCAGAACTCTTGATCGTCCAGGCGTCACTTTCCGTCATCACATTTATCGAGAATGTATAGAAAGCAGCCATTGGACATAACGGCAATAGAAGCAGCCTTCTGGTGCCTGACGGGAACAGAAACAGAATCAATATAAACGTTATCACCATCGTTGCCGTGTTTAGCCCCCATAGAAGCTCAAACGAATGCTCTATTCATGACAACCGTTCCAACTTCACCGGCAATCGGAGTTGCCGGAGACGGTGATGGAGCGGAAAAACCCATAAAACTTTGGAAATCGCCAAAAATTTCCGGACGTGGGGAAGTTGAGACGGCACTTCCTTGCCATAGGCCGCCTGGAGGGGTGAGGGAAGCCTGGTAATTTGCAGTAGCAAAAAGGACGAAAACGACCAAGAGAGCGTCCCTTGTGTCGGAAGTTATGCTCTCGAACTCACGCCTGAAATGAACGTTTATCGTGTCCCAAATGGTCATCTTTGATTTCAGTTTTTCCTTTAGGGGAGGAAATCTAGATATTAGGGCAGCTCTCATAGCTCTAGGCCAAAATAGAATCTTGCTTATCTGCTTATGGCCGTGTCGTTTTGCAATATCCGCAACTGTTAAACCTTCATCATTCTTCCTGCTTATGTCAACCAAGTACGAGTTCAACAATAGGCTCACAACCTGCATAATAAATCCATCCATATGAATTATATACACATAAAGCTCAAAAAATTACAAAAGAACAGAATCCTATAATATATACACATCAAACATGCTTGCATATATATAATACATATACATTGATCAAGCTTTTTGGACAAGCTAGGGAAAATATGAGCTAAGAATGTGGTGTATATATATACGTACCCAAGGTTGATTATTAACAGCAGCAAGGTGCAACAAAGTGTTCTGTTTACGATCTCTGGCGTTTAAGACTTCATCTTCCCAATCCCTTGCATCTTTATGAGTAGACCTCCTTATAAAACCCACAAGTACTTTGAAGGCTTCGAACTTTTCATTCTTCAATGCATAGTGAATGATACTCTCCCCTAAATGATTCTGATCTTTGATACACTCAGGGCATTCCACCAGAAACTTGAGCACAAGTTCGAGATTGTCTTTCATAACGGCGTAAAAGAGACGTCATCCCGCCCCTTCCTTTTATGCGAACCAGAGTTCTTATCATGCTGTAAGAGAAAACCAACGATACACGTGTTTCCAGTTTCGACAGCAAGATGAAGAGGACTAGCACCATGTGAATTCAGCTTCCTTGCATAGGAAGGCATCAAGTTAACGATCTCCATTGCGAAATCTGTGTTTCCACCTGACACGGCTATGTGTAGTGGAGTATCCTCAGCAATTAGATTGTATAAGGCGTTAACGTCTCCTATTCTTGAAGCACATCTCAGCTCGTTCATTGTTTTCTCAGGCAGCTCTATCTCCATATCTTGCTCTACACAAAATAAATAAATAATAAAGCAAGCAACTTGTCACATTAAAGAGGATCAGTGATGGAGGAAGTGAGCAAGAGTGTTTGGTCTTTATAATGCTCATAGACAACAATAGGATATTTTACTAATAGAGTTCAAATGTAGAGAGCTTTTGTAAAGCTAACGCAAATAAAGAAATTGAAGAATCTATTACTCCTCCGGCCCCAAATAGATACAAATTTTTCAATATATTTGTATGTAAATTTGATCTATTTTGAGACGGAAGGAGTATTTTTTATGGTTCCTAATTCTTTCCAGTAGCATCTATTTTGTGTATGCTGCTGCTATTTCATTTTCACTACTATAAAAGCTTATTAGAACATCATAGCTGGAGTTGGGAGTTTATTCCTTTTACAAAGATTATCCCCAGAATCTGTGCTCGGCCTCGTTCTTTGACAGACATGATTTGGCATCCAATAGAAAACGAAAATAAAGGAAAACAAGTTTGTCAGTCAGTCAGTCAGCATTCTTTATTTCTTGTAAAAAATGCGATTCTCTCAAACGTGTTGCACATATTATTATATTATTCTTTTCTTTCAAAAGGGTCTCTCTATGCCAATCAAATGGCTTAGTTAAGGCGTTTTCAGTCGAGAGATCATGAGTTCGATTTCAAGAGAGCGGATTTTATTAAAAAAAAAAAAAAAAAAAAAAAAAAAAAAAAAAAAAAAAAAAAAAAAAAAAAAAAAAAAAAAAAAAAAAAAAAAAAAAAAAATAATGTCTTTCTATCATCTACAAATTAAAATTATCCGACTACCTTGAAGGAGTCAACGACAGCATGCAACTTGTCTTTCATTTTATCCCATCTCCTCCTCATTGGCTCCTGTTGTCAAAGTGTACTGTAATAAAAATGCCAAGTAAGAAAAGCAATGGAATTCAAGTAGAGTATCAAAGCATTCTCATTCCAGGTAATTTTATCAAGGTGACAATATGTCCGGTGATGAGACCCTCACAAACTCTAGGTTTATTGCCACCAAAGCCTAATTACATTAAATGAATAAGTTGAAGGTAGAAAAGTGCTCTTGCTAGTAATATCATGATATATAATAATTTGGCATGTAACACGATATAATGTTTTCATACCGTTGGCAACAGTGATTGTGCTAAGAGCATGGCGAGTGTAGTTAGGAGCCTGAGCGGTGAACTCAAATGTGTAATAAGTTTTTCAATTAAAGTCGCAGCTACCAGATCATTGAAGATTGACAACTAGTTGAATAGCACTCCACATTGCCATTGCATATTCAAATGTATCGAAAAGTGATACTATAAGAATAGAACACCTCAAGAGGGTTTTATTTATGATTTGTAAAAATTATAAATGGAAAATCTCTTAAGGGGCCAACTCTCTGGATACTAGCGTATCCGACGCTTCTCAACATGACGACATATTTCTTATATTTAATTATGAGCTGAAAGCTAATAAAACAGGTACCTACCTTTGTGCTCTACGTGCTACGGGAGCACGATTTTGACTACGATGATTGGAGCAATTTAATTTTTCCTCACAGTCTTAAACCATTTATTCAATTCTGTATACGGTCTATTCAGATTCAGAAAAACCATGAACTGATCTGGATAGTCGGTTCAGAGCTATGTTTGTGAACCGAAACCGCTTAGCCCGATTTTGTTAGGAACTTAAACGGGCCTTAGCTAACTCGGCAACCCTTAATAGGCTTTTCATTGGGCCTTTGAGAGAAGAACAAATGAGCCTCTAAGGCCCATTATAGATAGATAAAGAGTCAGTAGTGTGGAAGCCACAAAGCAGGAAAAGGTCGTGTGGCAATGGCAACTTAACTCCCCAATAATCTCTCCTTTTCCACATCAGGTAGTCTTCGTTCATTCGCTTGGATCTCTTCCCTCCCTCTCTCGACGAACATCCGATCGCTTTCGGGTAAGCTCAACAATTATCCATTTCGTTCGGTTTCGTTAATCTTCTGTTCTGTATTGTATTCGTAACTCCTTGTGTCAGAGAGTTGTCTTTCAATTTTCGTCCCATTGTTTGTATTATCTGAATTATTGATTGTTGTTTGACTTATATTATACAACCCAGTTTTTAAAGTTGTGAAACTTGGACCAATTTTTTTGTAGTGATTTCAGATTGAAGCATTTTTCGAATCTCATTTTCTTCGTAAGTTAGTTGTTTTATGAACAACTGAATTTCCCCCTTTGGTTGGTCTCTGTACTTCAGTGGTTATTTGAACTGTGATCGCTTTTTCCATTGGTTGTTGTGATATTGTATAGGGTAGTAAATGAACCTTTCAACTTGAAGCCGTCAAGTTTGTTACTTGTATTGATTTGCCTTTATGACTGCCCATTTGATAAATTTTGTGCATTTATCGTGCAGCTATATTCATTGAATGGCTCGAGGTGGAGTAATTAGCCAGCTCCTTAGAGTAAATTTCAGTCCTACTCTGTGGTAAGACAGCTTTCCATGTATTCATGTTATCATGAACAATGTTAATGTCTATTCATTTGCATTGGAGTTCTGTGACGAGCAAAGATATGTCCTGCTATCTTAAGCTGAACCAGAATGATTTACCATATTCTTTTTGTTTCTTTGAATTTTTTGGCAGGCAACTCCAGTTTTGTCTTACTTTTCTTCAAAGAAAGTTCATTGATGATGCAGGGTCTGCTGGTTTGAAGTCCCTGAGAGCCTTGGCACTTCTTGGTGTCAGTGTTTCTGGGTTTCTGAGTTTTGCTTCAGGTAGCATCCGCTTCTGATGAGGCTGAGCATGGTTTAGAATCCCCAAACTATCCCTGGCCTCACGAAGGCATTCTTAGTTCCTACGATCATGCTTCGTAAGTTTCTTTGCTTAACTGCATTAATGTGATGTTTTCGTTGAGTTAATTAACTCAGTTCTAGGTAGCAATTAAAACTTTGGCTAAACTTAATCGCCTTCCGCTCTGTAGGTTAGTGTTTTGATATGTCCTGATATTATGCCTTTAGGTCAAGTCACTTGAAAACTATGCCTTTTGAAATTCCTATAGCTTCCACTTTCAGAACTTCGTTGGCAGTGAGGGCTTGTAAATTTAAACTATATTTTATTAAATGCTTTGATATCTAGTTTAGATTGCTTCTATGTGTGGGGAAAATGGAACTCTTATGTGTGCTGTTATGATAAGTTCATTCTCATTAATTTGTGAGCTTGTGTCAACAGGATTCTGTCGGGGCCACCAGGTTTATACACAAGTTTGTGCATCGTGCCACTCCATGTCTCTTGTATCGTATCGTGATTTGGTGGGTGTTGCATATACAGAAGGGGAGGTAAAGGCAATGGCTGCAGAGATTGGAGGTTGAAGACGGACCTAACGATGAAGGTGAGATGTTCACTCGTCCCGGTAAGCTCAGTGACCGTTTTCCACAGCCTTATTCGAATGAAGCAGCAGCTAGGTTTGCCAATGGAGGAGCATATCCACCAGATCTAAGTTTGATCACTAAAGTAATTCCTACCACATGCTATGTAGAACGTTTTGAAAATCTCAATTATTTCCATACACATGACTAACTCTTTGTTCTTACAGGCACGTCACAATGGTCAGAATTATGTGTTTGCTCTCTTGACCGGTTACCGTGGATCCTCCTGCTGGTGTTACGGTAATTTCTGATTCTGCTTTTTACTTTAGGTATATTATCGTATAGGGTAAAAGAAAATTCTCTTATTTACTACCAATTTTGATGTAGATTCGAGAGGGGTTGCACTACAATCCTTACTTTCCCTGGGGGAGCAATTGCAATGCCCAAGATGCTTAACGACGGTGCAGTAGAGTATGAAGATGGAGTCCCTGCAACGGAAGCTCAGGTACATTCCTCTGTTTTTGTTTCCTGGTTTTTAGTAGTGGTTCTTTTAGCTGAGACTTATCCAATACGTAGTTTCCTTTTCATTTGATGCTGATTTAGATGGGCAAAGATGTGGTGTCTTTCCTCTCATGGGCTGCTGAACCTGAAATGGAAGAGAGGAAGTTGGTAAGCTTTGCAATTGGATCTTTATATATGAAACAAAGTCAGTCAAAAGTTTTTAGATATGATCCTTGATATTAATATGCTTTGTTTAATTGTAGATGGGTTTTAAATGGATATTTGTACTTTCACTGGCACTACTTCAAGCTGCTTACCAGAGACGATTGAGGTGGTCGCCTCTCAAGTCTCGCAAGGTTATTGTTGATGTTGTCAACTAAAGTTGTCTCTTTTGGTTTTCTGATATCTATATGAGAGCTGGACGCAAAATGGAAATAACTGCTTAGCTGCCTTGTCCAACTAC
>JANIEQ010001155.1:0-22426 GCA_024708375.1 Oxalis stricta | reverse complement strand
ACTGTAGATTAGCCAACCCTTCATAGTATCCGAAAATTTTGTGTCAACATCTTAATTTTTTGTTTTATTTTTATACACAAATGAGTTTGGGGTGTAAATTTCCACCCCGTTCAATGTACATATGTACTTCTTGTATAATATTTTCCCAATTGTTTCATAATCAAGTTTACATAAGTGTATCTCTCTGTTCTATCGTTCCGTAAGTTCATCATCTTTATTCAACTATGTTTCTAGTATTTGAGCTTTATTCAATTATGTCTTTAGTATATCGAGCCATTGGGTTGCTTGATCGAGGTGTTTGACTGCATGTGGCCAAGACGAGCCTTTGGACATTGTTCAGAATCTTGATGTTGAACTAAAAGCTTTCTCAGACAGGGTTAAGTACAGTTCAAGATTAGAGTATTTCATCATAGATTAAAAGAAAAAAAAGGTTAAAACTTGCAAAGCTGGCCTGTCTCTGTGTCAATAGTTGATAACTAAGCTGATAAGTCGAGTTAAATACAGGCCTCATTGGGGGTGAATCTGGTATGCTGCAAGTTTCTTCAAGCTAATGAATCGCCCGCTAGGCAAATTGATAAACAAAATACAAGTTATAATCTGTGATCCAGAAGGACTACATAAAATTTTTATTTAGAAGATCGACCCCAAGCTTTCAAAATCTATCCCAAATTTAGATAGGAAATGGGTCGACAAGTACAATATAGTGCACGGATTATTTTCTCAAAAAATAAAATAAAAATGATGCTATTGGTCCATCTATGATATTCAAGAAACTCATCAAGTACACATCAACATTGCTTGTGAAAAAAAAAATAAAAAAATATTAAACAGCTCCTGCAAGCTCGAGCTGTTTGATATGCGTGATCTGCTTTCCAGGGTTCAAGCCCTTTGGGCAAGCACGTGCACAGTTCAAGATTGTATGGCAACGGTATGAGCTTGAATTCATCATTTATTGCGTCCAATCGCTCCTTGGTAAATTCATCACGGCTATCACTAATCCACCTGCGGATTATAGCAAGAGAATTGAATGAATACAACTTGTCTACAAAAATGCACACGTTTTGCAATTGCCATGGATACAGAAATTTGGCATTTTGCAAGTGTTTCGAAGAACTTCTATGCAGTAGCCAGGTAGCTGTTAAGCTGATTATGGATCCTGAATTTTATAACACCAAAATCTCTAATTTACTTCAACATCAAGGCATGTCTAAAGGAATATGCATTCAAGTTCACGCATGTATTCCATGCTATGATTTCACAAACACTAAACAAAAACGAGAACATGGAAGTCTAAATCCAACACAAATGTTCAAGCTAAGGTTTCAAAAATGTAAAAAGCAATTTCAAATCCATTTCCGACAGAAGGAATTAAACAGTTCCACATTATCTGCACACCAGAGACGATCAACTACCATAACAAATTCACATATCAAGCCAGCGAAAATCGAATAGGACGTAATATTTACCTGTTAGCATGGAGCAAAGCAGCAGGACCCAGATAAGATTCAGGATTCCACCAGTAACTAGGGCAAGAAGTACTACAACAAGCACAAAGAATGCACTCATACATCCCATCAAGCTTAGCTCTGATCCTTCTTACTCTGAGGAATCTCCTTTCCATGCCGTCGGCGGAGGATTCTTCCTCTTCAACCAAGGCTCGATGCTCTTATACTGGTTATAAAAATTGGTCATATCCACCACCAAATCCTTAATCACGAACATGTGTGGCAACGGGGTTATCGTAGAAGCATCTCCTCCTGATGGGATCTTCGTCAGGCAAGCCAATCCATTACATCCGTCGATATTCATAGCGCACGACCCACAAATTCCTTCACGGCAAGATCGCCGGAAAGTTAATGTGGGGTCCATCTCGTTCTTGATCTTGATCAACGCGTCCAAAACCATGGGCCCACACTCCTTCAAATCGATCGTGTAATCTTGGAGCTCGGGTTTGGATGGACTGTCGGGATTCCATCGGTAGATTTGGAACGTCTTCGGCTTCGCCATCGCCGATTTCTTCGGCTCGGCTGCGTCCGTCGCTTGGAAGCGGGAGAGAAGGAGACGTGAGGAAATTGACTTAGCTATTGAACCCGACCCGGCTCGTCGAATCAACCCGGTCGCCATTTTTGTGAACTGAAGATTGGAAAGAAAAAAAAAAGCGTCTTTCTTAATTCGAATGTGATTGATAATGATTATTACAGGCTAGAGTTCTGTTAGTATGCTTGGGTTTCATGTTTGTGGATTAACAACTGAAATGACGAAAATAGGCTTCAGAAAAATGCTTTGTTGGATTTTCGTCCGTTATAGGGGTATTATGGATAATGTCGGTTTAGTGTATTTTGTGCAGCGTGGAGCGCTCACTCCAATATAAAATTGGTAAAATGCCATTTGGGGAAAATTAAGTTAACCTCCCTTCCTTAAAGGTTCATTCCATTTTACAGATTTAAAATCCCAGGTCCCGGATCAGAATTGAGACAACCAACAGAGAGCAAAGAACCCTAATTTTCGCAAATCGAAGATCATTGTTGAGTTTTTTGACTGATGGGAAAGAAGAAGAAGAGAGCGGCGTCGGAGGTTTGGTGCTATTACTGCGATCGAGAATTCGACGACGAGAAAATTCTGGTGCAGCACCAGAAAGCAAAGCACTTCAAATGCCATGTCTGTCACAAAAGCTCTCCACCGCTGGAGGCATGGCCATTCACGTCTTACAGGTTCACAAAGAGAACGTCACCAAGTATGGTCTTTTCTCTCTTAAAATTAATCGATATTGCTAATTGTTTATGATCATATCAGTCAGCTCTTTTCTTATTGACATTGCTAATGATTATTTTGATTACAGGGTTCCCAATGCTAAAACAGGAAGAGACTCGACTGATATTGATATTCATGGAATGACAGGAATCCCCCCTGACGTCTGGGCTGCTCATTATGGAGAAGATGGTGAGTGAGACACTTCACGAAACTTTCACTCGCTCATTTACTTGTACTGTCACATTTGGCTCAAATTTTATGTTTTTATGGTACCCGTTGCTTGGAGTTGGTGTTAGTTTTATTTCAGTCTTTATGCTGTAGCATTGAGCCATTGATTTTGGTTTATCAGAGGTTTCTGAACTTACATGATTGACTTGTTTTGCAGAAGAAGAGACTCAATCGAAAGCGGCCAAAGTGGAAATTCCCCAGACTCTGCTTGGAGGTGGTGTAATGCCAAGACCATTTGTGGGTGGATATCCTCCTCAGCCGACTCTCGGAATGATGCGACCAGCGTATGTATTCTGTCAACTTTTGCATCCTAAGATACAGTTCTTGTACACATGTGCGTGTTAGATTACTTTTTCTTTTTTCTTTTTGTTTGCTACTTTGCTTTATTGGGTTATCGGTATGGAGTTTAGTATGTATAGACTTCTTTTGAAGGGCTCGGTATTCAAAATAGAAGGTCCCTGGGTCATATTCTTAATATAATTTCTTGGTTATTGGTTACAGTTACGGCGGTCTGGGCAGTTCCTCCTCGTCCCCAACCTTGGTACCCACAACATCCAACAGTTCCAGTTCCTCCTGCTCATTTGGGATACTCGCAACAGCCACTCTTTCCTTTGCAGAGTATGAGGCCTCAGATGCCGACAGCTACTGCTCCTGGTCTCCAAACCCCACAAGTAGCACCTCCTGGATCCATGCACTGCTGTTTCTGTATCTCAGCCACTGTTCCCTGTTGTTAATAACGGTGTACCGCCTCCAAAATACACCCTTTTCATCGGCATTGCCTTCACTGAGTATCTCGGCTAATGGACTCACAGAAGTTAAAGGTTCAGTTGATGCAGTTTCTGGCACTAACAATCCCATGGCAAACAGCTACCATGCTCCTGGAGTTCCAGGTTTGATTAGTCTCATTACCACTTTGCTTTTTAAGAGTTTCCTTTGTGAATGGGTTAAGCATAAGTTAAATACTATATTATTTATATTGCCTTTTCTTTTTCTTAATTGATATGGGCATAATGATTCTAGTATTTTGTCTAATCATTGACTTATTTCATGGTAGGCGCTGGAGCATTCCAATTCACATTCCTATGCATCTGCTCCAAATACTGGCGGTCCTTCAATTGGACCACCACCTGTAATTGCAAACAAAGCTCCCACTACACAGCCAGGTGCGACCGAGGTGTACCTAGTTTGGGATGACGAGGCAATGTCCATGGTCAGTATACTAATCATTGGCACTCTGCTTCCCATTTGTTCCTTTTTCTTCAGTATTTTCTATTGTTCATAAACTTTTCACTCACGGTTAATTGGTCATACTTGCAGGAGGAGAGGAGAATGTCATTACCAAAGTATCAGGTGCATGATGAATCTAGCCAGGTAAGTTATAACTACCCTTTAAATACTCGGACTTGGTTTTCGCATCTGACCAGATGGTTAGTAACATATTCTAGATATGTCTTTTTTTCCCTATTTTTATAAATAAAAAAAATTCATAGAGACGTATTTTATCGTTCATTTATCTATCGTTTTGCATAAAAAGAATAGAACTAGTGAAGAATGAGCCACATGATCACTGTCTTGCTTTACTTCTTCTAATCATTGATTGATGAGTATGCTGTCACATTTTTAAACTGCCAATCTCTGATTTCCGTGGATTGCCTGCGAGAGTATGGGCTTCAAACTGTTCAAGTAGGTATTTTACATTACTTTCACTGTAATTACATGTTGACACCCTTGCCACGAGACTCGATGGCATCTAAAATGTAGAATTTTACCAGTTAGGAGTAAATGTACTTACTTTGTTTATTCATTCTCCCCATTTTGATTCCAAATGTGGGGTGTTGGATTGAACAAGATGATATCCAACAGATTTTCCCCCACGGTTCAATTTATTTAATGGTCAAACAGTGAGTTCATACTTGGCCAGGTCAGCTTCTTTTGCAAGTTTATGATTTTCACAGTGGACCGAAGTTTAAGAAAACTATGGAACTGCCGGCCTCGGTTATCGTTTCATAATATTGTTTTTGGCTTTTGTTGCAGATGAGCTCCATTGGATGCTGCCATAGACAGAAGGATATTGGAAAGCAAACTTGCTGGGCGGATGGCATTTTAGATTAACCAGTTGAAAGTTGCCAGGCAGACTGGATACACATCTAGCTAAGAAGGCTTCCTTGTTCCTAAACAGGTTTTCTTGTGATGTAGTTCCAGATTCTGTAATCAATTCTGTAAACCCAGATTTGTATCTTCGGTTGCTTAATAAAAAGGATTTATATTCCAGGAAAAAAAAGTTTAGCGATGTCCAAAGTTTATATTGCGACATTTAAATTAACTGGTGAAATTTTTGGTCGACGTTGATTAGAAGTGGTTTGAATCCACTATTGCAATTTGCAAGACTATTGCAGTCTTGCATTTGCTGTAGCAAGTGTAAACCAATGGAAATTGATTTTTCCTGTAAGGTTAACCTGGCACACTAAAATTAAAAACAAAGATGCTGTTTGTTTGATTTGGCACTTACAAAGAAAAAGAAGTGGTTGTTTTGGGCTTCCTTTAATGTACCCACACCACTACCTCCGCTCGCCGGCCGTGACGACCGTCTTACAAAACACGAAGAAGAAGATGAAAACAAAGAAGAGGAACAAACCAAACTTCATATGGCAAAAGCATTGTAAGCTTTTAATATCTTAGACCCACACCATTTTCCCCTGCATCAATGTTAATAACCAGGTTGTCTCCTTTTCTTTCAACAAACTTGTGAACGTTAATCCTCGAAACCCCATCTTAATTTCGCCTTGATTCGATCCAAATCAGCATTTCCAGGCAATCTAAACTGGCTCCAGAATTTCCTAGTACTCCTCTCAGCCCTATGCCATTTCTCTCCCTTCCATCTCCGATCCGGCTTCAAGCCAGGAATCATGATAAGGGAGCTCTGGATTGTTCGTGAGATGCGTGGACTGGGCTAGAGCGAAGCAAAGTTTAGGAGTCATTTAAACAATATAAAGTTTATAGGGTCAATAGAATACATTTTAAGTTATGGAAGCCAAAGTGTCAAAAAAGAATAAAGCTTTGAGCATCTACATGCAAAATCCATCATCACCTCCAAATATCGGAAATTCCCAACAAACATTTTTCACTTCACTCTCATTCGATTTTCTCAATCGGCAGCTCAAAACCAGCAGATGATGATGATGACGCCATGGAGAAATGCTTATTCTCGTCTTCTTCTTCCAACACATTCATATGTAAGATCTTACTCTCGCTCTCGCTCCGATTCTCCTCTGCTGCAAGTGTAGTTAGCCGACATTTTGTTAGGGATAAGCTCAATAAAGGGTTTAACACTCTTGACGATGCTCTTTCTTTATTTGAAACTATGATTTCTATGCATCCTCCTCCGTACATTGGCCAATTCAATAAACTTTTGGGGGAAATTGCTAGAATGAAACATTATACGTCTGCTATTTCTCTTTATCGACAGATTACTCTTTCTGGCATTTCACCTAATATCTTCACGTTTAACATCTTAATTAACTGTCTCTGTCGCCTGGGTCGGCTCAGTTATGGTTTCGCTGTCTTGGGAAAGAGCCTCAAACTTGGTTTTCACCCTACTGTCGTCACCTTCGGTACATTGATTAATGGAATGTGCTTAGAGGGCAAAGTGACTGAAGCTGCAAGATTGTTTGATGACATGGTCAAGGAAGGTTATGAGCCAAACTTAATTACTTTCAACACAATGATTAATGGTTTGTGTCAAGCAGGAAATATTGACGTGGCTAATAAACTGTTTCGAGAGACAGCTAAGAGGGGTTTCGAGCCTGATGTTATAACATTCAGCACGTTGATAAATGGACTGTGCAAAAAGGGTGATGTATCTGAAGCTATTACAGTGTTCGATGATATGGTCAAGAGGGGCCATCAACCTGATTTAATTACATACAGTGCAATCAGTAAATGGTTTGTGCAAAACAGGCGATGTGGAGAAGGCTATTCAATTGTTACGGAAGATGTTTGAAGGAGGTGTTGAGCCTGATGTAGTGGTATATAACACTGTTATCGATGGTTTGTGTAAGAATAAGCAAGTGAAGGAAGCATTTGATCTCTTTGATGAAATGAAGAGCAAAGGCATTACACCTACGGTGGTTACGTATAGCTCATTAATCGATGGAATGTGTAAATTAGGTGCATGGAAAGAAGTTAAATGCCTATGGAATGAGATGCTTGCTCACAATATCAAGCCAAACACCCATACATTTAACATAATGGTCGATGCACATTGTAAAGAAGGGCTTGTGTCAGAGGCCGAGGCAATTGTCGAAATGATGATCGACCAGGGTCAAAGGCCCAATAACGTAACTTTTAATGCATTAATCGATGGGCATTGCTTACGTGGTCAAATGCAGGAAGCCCAAAAGTTGTTCCACTGTATGGATTCACAAGGTGTTTCTCCTGATATTAGAACTTATAACATCTTGATAAATGGGTACTGCAAATCTAAAATGATAGATGAAGCATTGAGACTTTATGATGAAATGTCTAAAGTAAGGTTATTTCCAAATGCTGTCACTTTCAACACTCTTCTGGGTGGCTTGTTTCAAGCAGGGAAGGTTGTGGAAGCAAAACAACTTTTCAACAAGATGTCTGCTTCCGGTCAACCTCCAGATATGGTCACTTGTAGGACTTTGTTAGATGGTTTGGTAGACAATGGGCATCTTGATGAGGCAGTGGGCTTGTTTAAACTAATGCAAGACAATGGTTTATCTCCTGATATTGAATGCTTTAATATTATCATGAAAGGTTTGTGCAAATCTGGTCAGCTTGAAAGCTGCAAGAGATATGTTTCTTAGTCTCAAATCCAAAGGGCTACATCCCGATGTATATACATATTCTATAATGATACAAAGGCTATGTAAGGAAAGACTTTTGGATGAAGCATGTAATTTGTTTAGTGAAATGGAGGATGCTGGTTGCTCTGCGAATAGTTGCTGTTATAACATAATTATCAGGGGTTGTATTACAAACGATGATATTGTGAAGGCAATGGAACTTCTTCGAGAAGCTTGTGATAAGGGATTTTCTGCAGATTACGCCACAGCAAATTTGATAGTGAATCTGTTATCTGATCGTGGTTTAGATGAAAAGAGCAAACAAGCAGGTACGTTTATAATGAACTTTTTCATTTTCTAGAATTTGATTAGCTAATACTTTGTGCTACTTCTGAGTTTACATTATCCTTTTGTTTGTTTTGACAGTCCATTCTGCTTTGGGTCTGGTGAAGAAGCAATAGTGCATAAGTTTCTTTGAAGGCTTTGATGATTCTAGCATCGGCTTTTGCTTATCTTTTCAGGTGTAATTCTGTTTTATGTTTATGCTCCTTCCGAACGCAGATCACTTTTTTTTCTCTCAGTGAGTTCATGTAAAGGTAGACTAGTAGTTGCTGTTTGAATTATGATTACTAAGTTAACAGAGTCAACACTGAAACTTATCCTCTTATACATGTTGACAGTAAATGTATTACTAGTCTATTGGTAAAATGTGCTAGTTTTCATTTCTGTTTGGGCACTTAGCCTCTTATACATGTTGTTGGTGTCTCCCATTTGATCGGGTTTATGATTAGTCTCTTTCCTTTCACAAGCAAGTTCATGTTTGTGGAAACTCAGTCCCTAACAAGTCGTCCAGCAAAACTATCTGTTTTATGGTACATCGTCTTGTGCTGTATTTCAAAGAACGGGAAATTTTGTTGGCTGATGTAGAGTTTCCAATGCTAAAGAAAAAGTTCTAATATTAACCTCAGCAAAAAATTTACGATTTTTATATTTAGATTACAATAGGACAAGTCAATTTAGTTGGGATTTTGTTGCGGCACTTTTCCGTTTGAGCAAGTACTTTCGAGATTATATTTCTCGAAAGTCGCATCCAACTACGGAGTAATTTTTCTGACCAGACTGACATTTGATTGAGCCGATTCATACCAAATTACTAGTACGGGTTTGCCTTGAGAACAACTCTAAACACACCAATTGGACCCAGTCCTAGAACTTGTTTTGTGGCCCGTTTAGGCAAAACCAATTTTATAATTATCTGAAATCTAACCGAACCGTTCCGAGGACGACATAATTATTTCCAGGTTATAAATTTTGTTCATTCATTCATGCAGAACTTATACAATGAAGATAAACCAGAAATGTGATGCATACAGAACTAATAGCCTCTCTTTCGGATTCAACAATTCCAACATCGTCGCCATTGTCTTTGTGTTATCAGTGATGGATACATCGTCTCATGTGCCAATAACTGAGTTGTTGGACAAACATTTGCCGGTTCCTAAACCAGAATTGATCAAAGAGATTGTCGCGATAATTAAACTGGCGGTTACTTACATGAACCCTAATGCAACCTTAGGTTGTCTCTTAGTATCTGAACACCATCATTTTCCCCTGCATCAATATTAACAACCTTAGGTTGTCTCTTCTTCTCTTCCACATACTTAGGCACACTAATCCTCAAAACCCTATCTTCCAATTTTGCCTCGATCCGATACAAATCGGCTTTTCCAGGCAACCTAAACTGTCTCTAGAATTTCCCAGTAGTGTTGAGATCACTAAGCTGGAGTCGTGACTCGTGTGGATAAACTGCAACTCCGCTGATTTAAATTGTCCTTAGGGAGGTTATAAGATAAATGGATTGCAAGAGATATGGGAATGGATGCACTTTTATCATTATTGCCAAGTCAAGTCTGTTGTCACCAATTGTATAACTTTCCATGGCTCTAAACCAACACTTGGCCTTACACAAGATATGTTTTACTTTTTCACTTGTACTCTGTAAATCTACATGTGTATTATGGATGTTCTCTGCCTGATACGTGATTGTTCGCAGTTAATAAAACTTCTGTCTGATTTCCAGAATCCATTTTTTACACTGACCCTGTTTTAGGTTATCATGACATGAATAGCAATCCAAGAAAAAGACTACTCACACGTATTTTCACTTTTCACAACATACAGTATAAGGCTGAATTGTTTTACAAGGAACTGGGAAATTTCCTATAAATGGGAATTTATTTATTTTATTTCCGATTTGACAGTGCTCAGCTGATATTGGGATTTCTCTTCTGTTTGTATTTTTGCTTGAAATGAAAATTCTCGAAGTACAACGTTGAAGGTCGTGAAAGCATGGCATTAATCTATTGAGTTCATTACAAACCATGTTCGGAAGCATCACTGTATGTTCTTTTCTTATGAGTAAGCTACCGAAGCTATGTTTTTATGTTTTACCAAAGTGAATACTGATTTTACTCGGCTGATAGTAGACCGATGTGGACGAATTAGTTACCTGTAATGTAGGTCCAAGCTGTAGCATTCGAAATCGGGTTGTATTCTGCCATTGTGTCTGCTAATGATTTTTGCTATTTTCTTTCTTTTGTTATTTTTCTGTCTTTTTGTTCCTTCCAATGTCTACTTTCATCTCTATTAATATGATATGCCGAGTCAAACCCTTTACTAAACACAAACTCGCAAATCATGAAATGAAATCGAGCATAGTTAGCTATGGAAATCCCACCGGTTGGTTTCTTATATGCTATTCTTATCAGCTTCCAGTTGTGTATTGGACATTAAAAGTGAAATCACACTGATTGGTTTCATTTACCATTCTAAGCGTGAGCTACAAATGAGCAGCACAATATGAGCAAAAATGCTCTCTTCCAACAAGATTTTATTTTTATTTTTTCAACAATATCTTATGATGCAATCTCAGTATCTCACTCACCCGAGTTATAAGCTTGTTTTGAATATCCCGACTTGCAGACTTATTTAGATGTTTCCGAGTTTTAGTTTTGTTAATAACTTTCGGGTGTTCCGAGTTGTAAGCTTGTTTAGATCATCCAGACTCTGTAGTCTTGATTAAAAGAATTTCCGGTGTTGTACTCCTTGTTTAAAACTTCCCGAGTTGTAGACATGTTCCCTTTTCACCTTTTTTCTTCTGTATTTCAATTCCTCCATTCATGTCTCCATTCTTGGCCTACGCTGCCAATCTCTTGATTTTCTAAGAAATTCACAGTACTGGAAAACACAAAGAGAGAGAGAGATTGAACATTATCAAAGTTATATTCTGATTCCTTCAGTCACACGGCAGCTTTCCCCCACCATTGTATTACTCTCATGTGTTTCTCTCTTTACTTGTTCAATGGAATTTTACTAGCAAAATCCACGATGAAAACAAAAGCGAAGAGAATTTAAGGAAGGGGTTTCTTCAAAACTATCTATGACAATGATTTTAGGGGTATTTTCTTCAAAACCTGAATCCTAATTTTGGGTCATGATATCTAGATTGATAATTTCAGGTACATGGATGTCAAGGACGTATACATTCTTCGACATGGGAATACATGTCCTTGAGTAATACGCAGAGTCTTCATTAGGCCGGGTTGTTGTTTTGAAATAACATATCGTATTTAAATCTAATCCTTTAACATACCAAGAAACCAATTTAATGTTCATCGATCTTGATTAGATTTTTGTTACTCATTAATTCAAATCATCAAAACCAGACCTTGAATAGGAAAGCTTGTGACATGCCCAACATTAATGTATGGAAAGACTGCAAGCTCCCGTAGTATATCTTCCGGTTCTCGTTTCACCTACATAGAATTGGAGAGTTTATTTGGTCTGTCAATTACTTTGTATTGGCGGCCGTAGTACTTATAATTCCTCTCTTGTTCTCGTACAAAGCTACATGTGATGTGGGTTTCATCAAGATTAAAAGTGATGGATGTGTTTTTTGTTAATCTGAATAGGATTGACATTGGACGATTATCGAGATTTGAACGGAAGAGTCTATCGTTACTCAAAGAGGGCGTGAACGACATCTTGCTCATCGAAAATATGGCTCTTATCTTCTTAGTAAAGGCATTTGATTGGCAATCCATTCAGGTCATCGACAAGTTATAATTCGAGTTCAAATATTAGAAAGATTATGCACTTTGGACATTGCTTAAAAATATTTAAAATTTAGGGGGCCAAATGTCTAAAAGTCTAAAGATTGAGCATCAACATGTAAACTTAAGAAACATAGTCTCCTCCATCTTTCTGCTTTTGCAAAACCAGACATCACCAACATTTTAATTGGATTCAATCGGGAGCTCAAAATTAGCAGATGATGATGACGCCATGGAAAAATTCTTCTCGTCTCCTCCAAATCAACGAGTTCAGGCACTTTCTTACTTCCCTGCAGTTTTGTAAGTGTAAGACTCACTCTCCTCTCATTCTCATTCTACCCTTTAAAAAAAAAAAAAAAAAAAAAAAAAAAAAAAAAAAAAAAAAAAAAAAAAAAAAAAAAAAAAAAAAAACACCAAGGCGATAAGCGCAATTATGGGTTTAACACTCTTGATGATGCTCTTTCTTTGTTTGATACTATGATTTCTATGCATCCTCCTCCGTACATTAGCAAATTCAATAAATTATTGGGGAAATGGCTAGAATGAATCATTATACGCTCTGTTGTTTCTCTTTATAGGCAGATTACTATGTCTGGCATTTCACCTGATATTTTCATGTTGAGCATCTTAATTAACTGTTTTTGTCGCCTGGGTCATGTCAGTTCTGGTTTGGCTGTCTTTGGGAAAGATCCTGAAACTTGGTTTTCACCCTACTGTCATCACCTTCAGTACTTTGATTAATGGAATGTGCTTAGAGGGAAAAGTGACTGAAGCAGCAAGATTGTTTGATGACATGGTCAAGGAAGGTTATGTGCCCAACTTAATTACTTTCAACACAATGATCAATGGTTTGTGTCAAGTAGGAAATATTGATGTGGCTAATAAACTGTTTCGAGAGGCAGCTAAGAGGGGTTTCGAGCCTAATGTTATAACATTCAGCACGTTGATAAATGGACTGTGCAAAAAGGGTGATATATCTGAAGCTATTACATTGTTCGATGAAATGGTCAAGAGGGGCCATCAACCTAATTTAATTACATATAGTGCAATCGTAAATGGTTTGTGCAAAACAGGCGATGTGGAGAAGGCTATTCAATTGTTACGGAAGATGTTTGAAGGAGGTGTGGAGCCTAATGAAGTGGTATATAACACTGTTATTGATGGTCTATGTAAGAATATGCAGGTGAAGGAAGCGTTTGATCTCTTTGATGAAATGAAGAACAAAGGCATTACACCTACGGTGGTTACGTATAGCTCATTAATCGATGGAATGTGTAAATCAGGTGCATGGAAAGAAGTTAAACGCCTATGGAGTGAGATGGTTGCTCACAATATCAAGCCAGACAATTATTTATTTACCATAATGATCGATGCACATTGTAAAGAAGGGTTTGTGTCAGAGGCCGAGGCCATTGTCGAAATGATGATCGACCAGGGTCAAAGGCCCAATAACGTAACTTTTAATGCATTAATCGATGGGCATTGCTTACGTGGTCAAATGCAGGAAGCCCAAAAGTTGTTCCGCTGTATGGATTCACAAGGTGTTTCTCCTGATATTAGAACTTATAACATCTTGATAAATGGGTACTGCAAATCTAAAATGATAGATGAAGCATTGAGACTATATGACGAAATGTCTAAAGTAAGGTTATTTCCAAATGCTGTCACTTTCAACACTCTTCTGGATGGGTTGTTTCAAGCAGGGAAGGTTGTGGAAGCAAAACAACTTTTCAACAAGATGTCTGCTTCCGGTCAACCTCCAAATATGGTCACTTGTAGGACTTTGTTAGATGGTTTGGTAGACAATGGGCATCTTGATGAGGCAGTGGTCTTGTTTAAACTAATGCAAGACAATGGTTTATCTCCTGATATTGAATGCTTTAGTATTATCATGAAAGGTTTGTGCAAATCTGGTCAGCTGAAAGCTGCAAGAGATATGTTTCTTAGTCTCAAATCCAAAGGGCTACATCCCAATGTGTATACATATTCTATAATGATACAAGGGCTATGTAAGGAAAGACTTTTGGATGAAGCATGTAATTTGTTTAGTGAAATGGAGGATGCTGGTTGCTCTGCGAATAGTTGCTGTTATAACATAATTATCAGGGGTTGTATTACAAACAATGATATTGTGAAGGCAATGGAACTTCTTCGAGAAGCTTGTGATAGGGGATTTTCTGCAGATTATACACACAGCAAATATGATAGTGAATCTGTT
The DNA here is from genome assembly GCA_024708375.1 of Oxalis stricta. Taxonomy (NCBI): domain Eukaryota; kingdom Viridiplantae; phylum Streptophyta; class Magnoliopsida; order Oxalidales; family Oxalidaceae; genus Oxalis; species Oxalis stricta. The sequence continues at coordinate 8,306 of JANIEQ010001155.1, read as the reverse complement.
ATCTGATCGTGGTTTAGATGAAAAGAGCAAACAAGCAGGTACGTTTATAATGAACTTTTTCATTTTCTAGAAATATGAAATTGTTAGCTAATATTTGTGCTACTTCTGAGTTTACATTATCCTTTTGTTTGTTTTGACAGTCCATTCTGCTCTGGGTTTGGTGAAGAAGCAATAGTGCATAAGTTTTTTGAAGGCTTTGATGATTCTAGCATCGGCTTTTGCTCATCTTTTCAGGTGTAGTTCTGTTTTATGTTTATGCTCCTTTCGAACGAATCATTTTTTTCCCTAGTGAGTTCATGTAAAGGTAGGCTAGTAGTTGCTGTTGGAATTATGATTACTAAGTTAACAAGAGACTTTTCTAGCAACACTGAAACTTATCATCTTATACATGTTTACAGTAAATGTATTACTAGTCTATTGGTAAAATGTGTAGTTTTCATTTCTGTTTGGGCACTTAGCCTCTTATACATGTTGTTGGTGTCTCCCATTTGATCGGGTTTATGATTAGTCCCTTTCCTTTCACAAGCAAGTTCATGTTTGTGGAAACTCAGTCCCTAACAAGTCGTCCAGCAAAACGATCTGTTCTATGGTACATCGTTCTGTGCTGTATTTTCAAAGAACGGGAAATTTGGTTTGCCTGATGTAGAGTTTCCAATGCTAAGTCAATGCTAAAAGAAGAAAGTTCTAGTATTACCCTCTGCGATTTTTATTTTTTTTACTATTTTACATGTTGTCTTCGCCGCCGATGGGTATCAGGCAGAAATCGAGACATTTGAGAAAGATTAGGCCCAAGAATATCGTGAAGTTATGGTGTAGTTGTACAACTAAGGATTGTAAGCTTCTAGTTTACGAATACATGCCTAATGGAAGTTTGGGTGATTTGCTTCATAGTACGAAAGGAGGGTTGTTAGATTGGCCGATTAGGTATAAGATTGTAGTGGACTCAGCTGAGGGACTTTCTTATTTGCATCATGATTGTGTTCCAGCTATTGTTCATAGAGATGTCAAGTCTAACAATATATTGCTTGATGGAGATTTTGGAGACAAGACTTGCCGATTTTGGACTGGCCAAAGTCGTCGATTCTATCGGAGAGGCTGCTAAATCCATGTCTATCATTGCTGGCTCTTGTGGCTATATTGCTCCAGGTAAGTAAAATACTCATAACTCATTACTTAGGTTTGTTTGTGTTTGGAAAAACAAAACACCTTAGGTTTTTCTCTTTAGAATTGGTTGCTAATAGTAATTATGCATGACTATCTGAACTGACAAGTGTTTCTTGTGTTGGTGCAGAATATGCATACAGTCTCGGAGTTAACAAAAAGCGCGACATTTATAGCTTCGGAGTTGTTATTCTCGAATTGGTGACAGGGAAACGCCCTGTTTTTCCAGAATTCGGCGAAAAAGATTTGGTGAAATGGGTTTGCACCACTTTGAACCAAAAATGAGTAGACCATGTAATAGACACTAAACTTGATCCTTGTTTCAAAGAAGAGATTTGCATAGTCCTTAACATTGGTTTACTATGTACGAGTCCTCTCCCAATTAACCGGCCATCGATGAGAAGTATTGTGAAAATGCTACAAGTCGTTGGTGCTGAAAGCCAATCTAAGTCTAAAAAGGATGGCAAATTGACTCCTTATTACTATGAAGATAAACTGAGATCGTGAAAGTGTTACTGGCCCGGTTTTGCCTTCAAAACAGGCAGTTCAACCCCTTAACACACCAATTAGTCCTAGCACTCAAAACAGGCAGTTCAACTCTTAACACACCAATTAGTCCTAGCACTTGTTTGTCGAACCGACTCAGAGAACTGATTCAAGTTCGGTTTTCAGTTCGAAGTTGACATTTATTTCCAGGTTTTAATTTTTTCTGTTCAATATTCATTCATGCAGAACTTGCTTATACAATGAAGATAACCCAGAAATGTGATGTATTCAGTTTTGGAGACGTGACGCTCGAAGTGATGATGGGTCATCTTCCAACAGAACTAATCCCATTTCTTTCGGATTCGTTGCCATTGTTGCTGTCGTCTCTGTCGTCGATAACTGAGTTATGGATGAACGTTTGCTGGTTCCTAAACCAGAATTGATCGAAGAGATTGTTGCGATAATTAAACTGGAGTTACATGCCTTAACCTTCCCTGAATTTCGAGCCACGATGCAGTTTGTTGTTCAGCAATTAATATGGACCAAAAGGCTTATCTGTGTCTCGAGTCCATTTCCATGCGATGGAAAATAGTTTCGCGTCTTTAGGTTGCAGTGAAATGGATTAATCGATTAATGTAGATATTTTCTGACTATCTGTGTCTCGAGTCATTTCCATGCCATGGAAAATAGGTTTGCATCATCAAAGCTTTTAACTTTATTATCATCTGGTTTGGTTCGAGACCAGACCAAACAAGAAAGTGACAGTTTCAAACTGTTCTTTTTTAAAGTTACATTAATAAGGCATTAGAATCCATACTTTCTCAAGGTCAACTGAGTCTTTGATCTAATCAATGCTCGATTACTTCATTCACATGAAAGCTTTTGTGGCCTTAATATCCTCTCCAATTGCATTAAGTGTGTCCCAAGCAACAAGCCAACAACTACATGTCTAGTAATTATTAATTAATATCACTTAGAGCTATTAAAGTTGGCTGCTTGCATTGTGAAGAAAAATATCGATGCATGCAACACAGCGTCGAGATCACTTTGAGCTGGAGGCGTGTGGATAAACTGCTATTTAACATAATGGTTGATGCGCATTGTAAACAAGGGCTTGATGGCACATGGAGCTGGAGTCGTGTGGATAAACTGCTATTTCGCCTTCGAATTTAGATTGTCCTTAGGGAGGTTATAAGATGAGTGGATTTGGAAGAGATATGGGGAGTGGGATGCACTCTATCATTTTCTCAAGTCAAATCCTATTGATGAGTTCAATCCCACATTTGAAATCTCTCAATTTCCACAGGCATTAAGTCCAACTTCTTCATCCAACAGTCTCCAACCCAGAACCTACAGGCAGCAAATAGGAAAAACGTTCAAACTTGCGGAACAAGTTAGCACAGCTTTGGCCAATGTTTCAGCTTTTACATGTTTACAAGCATTGTTCTACCATTAAAAATACTATTACAAAATAATAGAAGATTTCTAACAGAGTAATTGGAGCTCGATAAGTGAATTCAAAAGGAGGAGGAAGGAGCAACGGGTACTAAAAAGTCAGTTTTGCCCTTAAATCCTATTCCCCTTGTACGGAATGGCCCTCGTTTTCTTTCCTTGCCTATGGTGTTAAGGGAGAATATGTTCATAATGAATAATAATATAAATACCTCTCCTTTATATCGATATTCTGACTCTCGATTCATATTTCTGTCATTCTCTGTAAACGTCAAAACAGCAAATTCATGACAGAAATTCAATAAACAAGCTTACAACTCTGAATGCTCTAAAACAAGCCTACAACTCGGGATACTCTAAACAAGTCTAGAACTCGGGATTTACTCTTAACATAACTACAACTCAGGTAAGCTTTAAGTCTACAACTCGGTAATTCTCGATTCATATATCTCTGTAAACCTCACAGAAATTCAATATCTATTCAACAAACCAAATAATACTAAGTCTCAATTCTACGATCAAAATTGAATGTTTCAAACTGACTGACCTACCTGAGGAGCTTTTGAGCGTCTTCGGAAGCCATTGGAGGCTGAATGGGGAAAGAGGCTTGCACTCCTGTTGAGCCAATTTAAATACTGGAATTGCTCCAGCTCTTTACTTGTTTTGGAAGCTAGTCGAATAGTCTGCTTTTGCTTTTTCCATCTTCGAGCCAATGGTAAGTCGACAATTGTGTCCCTGTAATAGGTCCAGTGGTAGGATTCGAATTGGGTAGTATTCTGCCATTGTCTGACTAGCATATACTTTTCTTTCAAGTAACAAGACTAGCTAGAAACTTACTGAAAAATTCAATCGTCTTTTTTGTTAGGAAATCTTAGTGAATCTTAAAAAGTATTTATTATGATGATTGATATTGTTATTTTCACTCACTTCTCACCTTTATCAGTTTTGAATTTCTCAAAGATTTGATTTTTCTTTGTTTTTAACAATATGTTATGATGCAAAGGAAACTCATATCATGAACTAAAAATTTCTCCTCTGGAAAAATCTCGCTCATTTTTACTAGGAAGAAAGAAAGAACTATGCAAACTCAGAGAACAAACAACTTAACTTGTTTGTTAACCAACCACGACATGATCTAATGGTTAGGGCGCCCGCCTTCCACTTAGAGATTGGAGGTTCAATTCCATCGGGAACATACCAAAAAATCAAAAATCTGGTTGTTTATTAAAGCCCCTTTATCCATTACTAACATTCAGACAAACATCAAAAAACTAAAAAGGTTACATTATTAATAAATATTGCAAAAATGAAGATAAGGGCCTTAATAAACTTACTATAAAGGGTAAGGGGCTAAAATATAGTTATCGTCTCATTAGGGGGAATAGAAACAAATGGAGAGAAACTGGCAGGCGTGCTTTTCCTGAGTTGATGCGTTTTCCAATGCATCCCAAGTTACAAGCTTGTTTTGATTATCCTGACTTTGGACTTATTTAGATGTTTCCGAGTTTTAGCTTTGTCAGTAACTTTTCGAGTGTTCCGAGTTGTACGATTGTTTAGATCATCCAAAATCGTGGTGTTGTTTATATAGAATTTTTTGAGTTGTACCCTTGTTAAAAAACTTCTTGAGTTGTAGGCATGTTCCTCTTTTCACCTTTTTCTATTTCAATTTTTCCATCGATGTCCCCATCCTTATTGGCCGTGAGACAAGTAAAGAAATTCACTGCCTGCTGGACAATCTTCCGGTCGTCTAAGAAATTCTCGGCAATCGGGAAAACAAAAGATAGAGATTGAACCTAAACAATGTTTTGTTCTGATTACTTCAATCTCACGGAAGCTTTCCCCATGCATTGTATTACTCATGTGTTTCTTCTCTTTGCTTGTTCAAAGGAATTCTTCTGAAAATTCCACACTGAAAATAAAAGGGCTGCCTTACTATAAATTTAAAATTCGAAGATTTCGAGTTCAATCATTAAAAAGATTATTCAATAAATTTCAATGTGATTCTTTCGGATGGAAAAGGAATAAGGAAAGGGGTTCACATTGTGTTGTCCCGCATTCCATTTCCAGGGAATCAAACAACACCAACGGAAATTGGAGAGAGAAGCAAGAATGGGCAAAACAGGATTGACAGGAAAACAGCCTTAACTTGCAACTATCATAAAGGATGGATTACTGATCATAATATGGTCAAATTGGTATTCAAATTGAAAAGCTCGATGTCTTCTTTCGAATGACACCAAGATCACAAATTTCTGATGAGTGTGGTGAGAGTCATGGGCTTTGAAAAATAAGTATGCATGTTTTTAACGGCTAAGTGAGCGGGTGAAATGGAAGATGAACGGGAATCTCGTGTATTTTTTGGCAAAACACCATCCAACAAAAGTGAAATATAAACAAGGGAGACGGGTAGATATTCTTACCTCTTCTAATTCTTTCTTTCTTTCTTTTTGATAAACAAGAGGGAGTATTATTAAGTAAGATCGTTGTTGCCTTGTTGGCTACAATCTCCAAAGATGGCAATAATCTTCCTTGCCCATTGCTTTTAAGATTTGCAATGCTATGGGTAAATTGTTGGATCTTGGAACAAAAGTAAATGCACATGATACAAAAGTGGTAGCTACAAGTTTAATTCTACCTATAATATCCTTGCACGCTATAAAACTAGGGTCAATGATATTTATATCGTTAACCACCATGAGCTGCATCGGATTCAAAAATCACATGTGTTAGACCAAACGATTTAGCTAACAATACTCCCACAAAAAGGGCCGATGCTTCGGCGAAAGATATATCCATGAAGCCTTCTTCGAATTTAGACTGATAAACAAGAGTTTGACCAAACGAATCCCTTATAACAGAGCCAAGTCCCCATGTTTCTGAGTTCCGAAAAATAGCAGCATCTGTATTGATCTTGAAATGTCCAGGAGATGGGGGTTCCATTTGGTGGCTTGCGGAGCAAGAAAAGCCTCCCTGATTTTGTGTAGAGATGCCGAGAGCTGAACACAATGAATGGCCAGTAGAAAAATTAACAGTCTAATTTTTTTATTTTTATTTTTAATTTTTTGATGAAAAAAGTCTTTAAAATTTGAATGACAAAGGCCTTCTATTTTCATGAATAGGACAAAGGCCTTCTGAAAACAACATTTATTTCGGGCAACATTGTAGAAATTAAAGAAAAATTGGTCCAAGAATTAAACCAAACCAATGATGGTTCAATTTAATCATCAAACCGAGCAGTCAAGTGATCAAGTATTTGCATCAAAGTCCTCCATCTTCTTTAGCTTTCTTCCATGGTCCTTGTGTTCCTTCATGGCATCTTTAGCTCCCTTCCTGCCTAGCTTAAAAAAAACTTCATTACAAGTTAAATTGTAAAATTTTTGTTGATGCATTGACTTGTAGACTTCCCTTGGGCTCTTTGTCAAACGGAGTAAGAAAGGTGGAGAATGTAGGACAGACTCTATTAGTAAAAGTCAGTCAAGTCAAGGAAACAAAAAATACATTTTTAGGGGAGTTGATGTCAGGTGGGAAAATAACTAAACTGGAGTATATAATAAAAATATTTTTCTAACCCATAAAATAGGCAACTTTTTTTGATAATAGAAGAATTTACAAGTAGGAAGTGTAGGGATTATTACAATATGCAATGCTTGGACTAAATCAACTTTGTCCTCCAAACAAGATAAAAAGCCCATCGTTATGCAATAATCCTTAGATATGGAAGTTTCAAAAATAAAGGAATTAGAATCGTACAAGAAAATACGAAGTAGCCGAAACTAAGAAGAATAAGAAAATCTTCTATTCTTTGTGGAAACTTCGGATGAATATTGCAAATCTCCATCATTACGAATCACAGGCAATCATTCTTGAGACTTTTCCAGAAAATTATTTAACTCTCTAACAACTTTTGGAATTGAGCTCTCTAGTGCTAGAATAACACCAAGTTGCAAGCCGATACTTAAAAGTTCTTCTGCTGTAGGTTGAAATTTATTATATTTGCAATTATGTTCCGTTAGCCCATTTAAATCATCCAGGTGCGAATAAAATAGGCAACTTAATTAATTATTTTGTAGGAAATATCATTAGAGCTGACCATTATATTCCGGGACAATTTGCCTATAAATTGGCTCCCTTTGTAATCTTTAGAGATCATCAGAAATAGTACAAAAACCATTACATATATATATAGCTTGTTTAATTAAGTCAATTAAATAATACAAAGAGTACAACTTGCACTGCTTTTAGAATTATCAATATGTTTCTCTTATCCAAATATAGCTACTACATTAACACTCATTCTTATTGCAGCCTTATGTTCAACTTGCACCGCTAATGGCAACAGCACAGACCTTGAAGCTCTGATTGAATTTAGAAAAAAAAATAACGGATGATCCATTTGGGGTGATGAGTTCATGGAACCATACAACTCATTTCTGCCAATGGCATGGAGTCACCTGCAGTCGTCGCCACCGCCAACGAGTCGTTTGTTTAGACCTACACTCTCTCGAACTGTCTGGCTCCCTCTCTCCATACATTGGTAATATGAGCTTTTTCAAGGAGTTGTGGCTTACAAACAACAGCTTCACTGGCAGAATCCCTTCGCAGATTGGTCACTTGAGGAGGTTGAAGTATTTATCTTTACACAATAACTCGTTTACTGGAAAAATTCCCACCAATATATCAATGTGCTTCAATCTTGAGATTGCTTATTTTTCTCATAACAATCTGGAAGGAGAAATTCCAATGGATTTCGGATCCTTGTCAAGGCTCGAGGAATTTTATGCTTACAATAACAATCTAACTGGAAGCATTCCTCCCTCTTTCGGGAATTTGACAACTCTTCAAGATCTTCAACTGTCATTCAACCACTTGACTGGTGCTATCCCTGATTCTCTTGGTCGACTTGAAAACATGGAAATATTCGATGTGTTCGGAAATAGATTATCTGGTATCGTTCCCCCTTGATATTCAATATTTCATCTATTACTGCTTTTGATGTCGGAGTTAATGAATTACACGGGCGTCTTCCTGTGGGCATAGGCACAACTCTTCCAAATCTCCAGTTTTTTAGTGTGGGTTATAATCAATTTACAGGAAGTATTCCGCTAACCATTTGCAATCTCTCCAGCACAGAGTTACTTCAATTTTCAGTGAGCCAGTTCAGTGGGAACGTGCCTTTTGTGGGAAATCTCAAGCATCTCATAAGTTTT
>JANIEQ010001154.1:0-10979 GCA_024708375.1 Oxalis stricta | reverse complement strand
TGGTGGCGGGTTTTATGGTGGGAGACGGAGGCTATGGGTTAGAGTTTAGAGTGACAAGGAGAGATGGTGGTGGCCGGAAGCTAAGGCGGTGAGGATGGGTAAAGGGAAAGAGAGGCGGTGGCATGTGAAGAAGATGAAGGTCGATGGTGGTGGTGCGGCGTGAATAGGGAAAAATGATGATATAAGTGTATTATGTATTAGTCTTAAGCTTTAATTTAATTTGGTTTGGTTCGGTTCGATTTTTTGGGTCAAAATGCTTACGTGTCATTTTCGCTTAGCCAGGTGACATGTTAGCTTATGTGAAGCTGACTAGGAATTCTTAACGGAAGATGCATGCCATGTATGCAAAATTTGACAGATAGGTATGTGTTTGTTAAAAAAACTTAAAGAGAGGCACCCACTTGGTAGAAAAAAGTTTTGAGGTACCTGAATGTTAGCTATGTCATTTTTAGGTACGAAAAATGATATTATCCCAAACTGAACCAATTTAGCTATATTTATAATTCTCTCTGACTTCTGTCTTTTGGCCTTTTAGTTTTCAATTTAAGACCTTTATTGTCAAAAAAACCGAACAGGAAACTAAGGAACCTATTGTGTGGTATTCTAATTTCCTACAATCTTTTGCTTCCTTATTTATACGTTGTTGAATGGAAATAAAAAATAAGACTTTGAATTTCGAGAAAAGGGAAAAGCGTGAAGATTTTGTTTTAGTTTTGTGTGTTAATCTGAAAATACACCAGCTTGTCGATTAAGCTGAAAATCGTCGTTGTTCGTTCATCTATTCTACCACCCGCCATAGTTTGTCAAGTCTCACCAAAATCGTTGTTGCTCTCTTAATATTCATCCGATTAACGTGAATCTAAAACCACATTAAAGATGACATCTTGAGGTACAATTTCATTTTTTGGAATCGTCCCAATCCGAGTTGAATTGCGTTTTCTATTGTCATTAGAAGCCAACCCTAAGTTTCTGCTCGATTAAAGAAATTTTTCACGATCGACCAAATTTTGAAGGCCTTAATAGAATTCATTATAAATTCGATCAGGGTGATTCTTTTTATTGCAAAGAAGACATCTTGAAATTATATTTAGAATCAAGAATTGATTTATTTCATCCAGTATAGAAAGTCGCTTTTATTTTCTGTCTGTGAGCAAACGTTTATATTTTTTGACATCTCCAATCAAATTTCAACTGGCCACCACTCACCGTCTCCGTAGTTTGGTATCAGAGCATACTATACTCTCTTGGGTCATGTCTATTCCGTTCTCATCATGTCAATTCCCTCCACCAAAGATTATGTCTAGAGGCTATCATTCGTTCAAGGTCCACCATTGGAGCACGTGAGAAACTAATCTCTACTTACATGGTCGAGAAATTGAAGCTTCAAAGCCAAGCCCTTGGTTGATCCCTACAGGTTTGTTTGGGTTGAATCCCGTCAAGAATTCGTGAGTGTCCGAAAGGTGTGTTTTCTTTTCGCATAGGTGAATTCTCCGACAAAGTATGGTATCACATAACCCCAATGACTATATGTCAATTTCTGCTTGGAGAACCATGGATAAGTGATAATGAGGTTGTACATTTTGATCAATGAAATTTGAAAGCCGTCCTGATTTTACTAGATTTGCTCAATTTTAATCGGTTTGCCTTAATTACTCAAGACTATGACAAATCGTGAAAGAGATATAACAGTGCAGAATATAAAAATAACACACGATATTTTTACGTGGTTCGAAACCAACTTGGTTTCTATGTCCACGGGACCTCGTCCAAAATCTGTTTCACTGTAAAAATATTTACAAGTACAATGGATTTTCTTAGGCTCGCCTCCAACTCGCCTCACGAAGACTCAATTAGATAAACCCTAAGTGAAAAGTACTTCACTACTTACAACTGCAAGTATATAGAATTTAACTAGGCCTAACCCTTGGCTACACCGCCATAACCCCTAATCTGAATGAAGTACTTCTATAACCCTCAGCTATAGGATCCGTTTCTTTTATTTACTGTTTTTCACTTGTAGATGATTTCTTGAGAGAATGAATAAGTGATCTAATTAATTCAATGAAACCTTAACACAAAGAGCTATGAATACCTCGTTAATTCTTCTTGGTAGATGACGATCCGCTCTTGTGTTGACAATAGACGTGACCAAACTCCTGTTCCAATACACTTGAATAATGATGTGAACAATAACAGGTGAACAGTGCCGGAGGAACGAGTACTAACGAACAATGTCCTTTAATAGTATCGATGAATAGTGTCGTGTCGTGAGAAAGTGTTCTGCGTGAATAGTAGGATTTCTTCAATTGACTCAAAATATGAATGTATTTCATGAAAAGATATTCTCCAAATATATTTTTCCTAGTTTAGGATTCTTCTAATTAATATCAAATCAGCTTATAAGTCAAAGATGCCAACCAATTAATTTCGACATGATTAATATTGAACCGAACCATATAACGTAAATATGTGAAATTTGATAGCCCTAACTCTTTTCGACTAAGTCACCTAATGTGACAACTCAACGAGATACAACTCAATCCTAATCTAACAATCACTTATATATTATCTCTGTTTTATCAAAGTGATTAATTAGATGTACAAAAGATCTACTTAAGAATAATCTAAACACATATATGACAATCCTATTCTTAAGCTAGATACTAAACAATAACGGATAATAAACCAAGTACTAATCTAAATAGAATTACAGTTAACCACTTGAATATAATTCTAATAACGATAACTATAAAGCAGTAGTACGATATGAACTAACACAATTTATAACAACTAATCTATGAATAATTCAGAGTATAATAAATTGTGAAAGATAAACAAGTACTTGGTCAGTAACCACTGACACTAGTACCTACAATCGGTTTACAACCTACAAATAAACTAAGTGCAATAATCAATGAAGAGATAGTTCAGTAGGAGCTTGAACCAGAACTTACAAAGTTTCGCCTGCTTGCTGCTGATGCACCTTAGTATGGTAAACTGATGACGTCTAAGTCCTTCCTCTGTATGACGATGATGATCGTGACTTAGCGTGATATGATGATCAACTAGTTCAGTTAAGAGGTTACTGAACCAGTGTATTCTCTTTTGGTCCGATTAAGTTTAGTTGATATCGAACCAAAGTCTTCGAATATCGATTCAGTTAAGTTGATACTGAATCGGATACGTCGACAACCAATTATGAATATGGAGATCTATAGATCTGATGATCTAAAGACCTAATGACGACTAACTGTTTGTGCTGAAAGTCTCTTTAAGTTAAACGCGTTTATGCTTGAGACTTTATTGAATGAATCAATTATAACTATTAGAGTTAAACTGATTGGATCTACTGACGTACAAATGATAAGTCTCTACAAGACTTGTGGCGAGGTTCAGAGACTTATAAATAAATCAAACTGATGATAGTGAATGGTTTGGGTTGGTTTGATTTAACGATAGATGAAACACCTCAACGAGTAGCTACTTGACCAGTTGTTACGAGTTGGCGAATACGAAAACAATCTTGAAACAAATATAGATTTGTTCAGCATTGCAAAATCGTGATTGCATGGATAGAACAGTTCTCTCTTAGAATAGTTCGAACTGTTGGAGCATATAGACGTTTTAATTGTTTGGCACAAAATAGATTAAACAACTTTAAAGAATAACAAGAGATTGACATGAGAGATTCAAATGCAAACACTTTTGCTTCCTTTATTAATGATATATTGCGGTTCAGTGTATAAACGACACTTACGTCCGTGGACGATTCCGTCTGGTAGTAGTTCTTACAATGATGGAAGATCAATCCTCCTGAATTACCTACGAGCTAGTGCACAAATCGCACAGCTCACTAATCCTTGTAATCCGATTATCTCCTATATAAGGCTAGACCCTACCTCACTTAGCCAACACCAGATAGTACTTTTAATCTCTATTCCCAACCCGTTAAATCTTGGATAACCTATGATAACAAAATAGAGATACGAGGTGGAGTATAACTCGAACGCATCCTTACAAATCTCTCTCGGGTAAGTTGTTTGTGAAAAAACCTTTAGCTGGAAATTCGTCTTCTATTTATAACCTTTAATTCCTTTAGTCGTTACCCATAGAATTGATAGTAAAGATAGTATGATATGATTTGATCTGGACTTCTTAATAGTTTACGATTCAATCTTTACTTCCCAGTTATAAAATATGCTTGATCCTTAAGAAACTGAATCATGTTATTTGTTTCCTATGTTGTATTTGATTTAGTTTCCTTTTCAACTTGGCTCTTGTTTCCTTCGAAAATTCAGTTGAGTCCTTGTCTGTCGATCTTTATATGTCATCCATCCTGCTTGCATGTTCTTTTAATCACTTTAGTCATCGATCTAACCATGTCATTAATCCAGGTCTTTTTTATCGATATGGTTACCTTTGTCCAATAGTGCTTGCATAATTATTAACTAAAACATATATTATACAGAACATACATTATACAGATATATGATATTAATTGATACGGTAAGGGGCTTTTAGGTAAATTGGACTGTGGAGCCATAGGCATCCTCGGCTTAGGACAAACTTGGTACATGCACGGCTTCGACCCCTCTGCGAAGTCATGGGCGCCTGGGGGCACGAAGACCGTCGGCCTTGTCCTCCTTAAGAGGCCATGAGCTCCTAAACCAGAGGAGACTTATGGTCCCCACTTTGCATAGGTTGCTTTCAGAGTACTGTGCATCCAAGAAAACCCTAAAAACTCCCCTACATAAAGACCCATCTCGAATGTCTCAGACATAAGAGAGATACACGGTGATTACACTATGACAAACTTCTCACTCTAGAAGACGAATACTTCACTCTCTAGATTCGATAACTCCACGAGGGCCTCGACTTCATGGTGAGCCTTGCAAGACAACTTTAGGCCGTAGAAGCTCAAATACTTCTCAACCCTCATTCTTTTCTAAGTCCCTCTAACCCTCAAGACTAATCAAAATAAGGAGCGTGCTCTCCAGTACTATCTCATTTCAACTCTAGACGGAACATTGGCGCCGACCGTGGGGAGTTCGTAAAAGTTTCCTTATTCTGCATCTAGTCTTCATCGAGTTTCCAGATTCAAAAGTTGCAGTTGTCTTTTTGGGTAACTTCGTCCATAAGTTTACCTAACCTGCTACTTCAACCCTACCAACATGCGGACCAAATCAGCTGCTGCATGGACTGGCATCGAAACAGATGCCGAACAAGAACAAGCTCTCATAAGAAATGGTCGCCGTCGAGGAGGAATCCGGCGTACCGATATGGTCATTTGCCAAGACCAACCTTTCTCTCTCAAAGGAGATGGTTTTGAACCAAATGTTAATCCTCTGCCTGAAGTCTCTGACCAATATCAAAAACAGTCCTCTAGCTACTCTTCAGGAAATATGCACGTAACTGCGAATACAGGCCCCTCAGCTCCTCCACCACCTGTGCCTGTCAAGTGGAACAAAAACTGCTCTCAAGTTGATTGAGTCAACCTCCATTATGGCCCCTCCCGTCATCAAGGCCGGTCTCACCAACCGAAGATAGATCTCCGTGATATGATGACAAATAGAAATGACCGTAGCTGAGTACGTCCTGTGACTGATTTACGTGACTCGCTCAACACGGCGTAGGCAACAAAGCCAAGCGGAAGAACCACTTCTAGAAAAATGGCAAATGCAAAATTTCAAGAAATTTAATGGGATTGAGACCCTAAAGCTCACGTGATGACTTTTGACGTGGCCATGAACCTCCATGCCATACCAGATGCTATCTGATGCCGAGCTTTCCCAGTTACGCTCGAAGGAGTCGGCCAGATTTGGTTCGAATGCTCCCGACAACGTTGATTTCTTTCTTTGACGAACTCGCTGTGCTATTGGTCTATACGTTCGTAGGTGGGCAACTCCAAGATAAGAACCCGATTACCATCCTGAAATGTATGAAAAGAATAGGGGAAACCCTGCCGGGCAACTCCAATCTGATAGGCCAAGCCATGAATATCGTGCTGGCTTAATTCGCTCTCATTAACGGAACTATCAACGAAACTTTGTAAGCTCAGATGATAAGAGAAAGCCAAACTCTATGGCAGAGTTGGCCGATATTGTTGGCGAAGAAATGAGGGTGGAAGACGTCTGGAGACACTGCAAAATCGGAAGGATCCACCACCAAAAAAGCAAACCGTTTAATAGACACCAGGCGGACGACAAGAATAGACACCAGGTGGGAGACGTCGGGAGACAATCCTTAAGAGGATCACGACAAGATGATATCATGCTAAACTAACCATACTCCTCTCAATACCTCTCAAAGTCGTGTATTGATGGCCATTGAAAAATCGGATCCAACAGTTATCACATATCCAAAGCCGATGACGCCGGATTCGATTCGAAAGAACAGTGATCAGTAATGTGATTTCCACAAGGACTACGATCACACTACTCGAAGACTGTAAACAGCTGAAAGATGAAATCAAATATCTCATCCAAAGAGGAAAGTTAAACGACTATGTCAAGAAAGCCAATGATAAGGCTGAAAAGCCGATCGTAAAAATCAAGGCGGACAATGCCGGAGAGATTACCACAACGATGACAAGAAGGTTGAAAGGCGAGATAAGACTCCACCCCCGGCTCCTCCAATGACGGCAGGTGGAGGTGGCGTGATACACATGATCTATGGCGGGGAAGAAGTAACCATGAGCAAGAGTGCTAGGAAAAAGGCTAGGCGTGAGGCCGGCTATATAATGTCTATAGTCGTAGCCCCACCGATGCGCATGACGCCAAAGCACGGGGTGTCTAGTCATCAGCTTCTCTGAAGAGGACCTAGCTGGGATCCAATATCCCCATACTGATCCTTTGGTCATACCCATGACCATCGCCAACAACCATGTGGGCCGCGTCTTGATAGATGACGACGTTCAATCGATATCTTGTATTACCATGTCTTTGAGAAGATAGGCTTCGTCGATGCACATCTTACTCCTTCACCCAGTCTAATCTTCGCTGTGAATAAGATCAGAATCCCGGTCAAGGGACAA
This sequence comes from Oxalis stricta, assembly GCA_024708375.1. NCBI lineage: Eukaryota > Viridiplantae > Streptophyta > Magnoliopsida > Oxalidales > Oxalidaceae > Oxalis > Oxalis stricta. The sequence goes on along the minus strand of JANIEQ010001154.1, from coordinate 3,946 downwards.
ATCAAACTCCCGTCACCTTGGGAGAAGGAAATCGCAAGTCTGTCCAATTCATCAACTGGTTGGTCATAGATGGCCAAACCGACTACAACGCCATTCTTGGCAGGAGCGGCATAGCCACCTTTTCTGATGTCGCATCATTCCTCTATCAGGCTTTCAAATTCCCAATGCTAGGAGGCATAGGCACCGTACGCAATGTCCAAGCCGAGGCCAGAAAGTGCCATCTGAACACAATAGAATCCAGTGAGCAGAAAGAACTAACCAATTACTGGAAAGCGCCTCTATTTCTGAACAAAAGCTTGGTGCACCTTCCGATGAGCTTCGTCAAGAAGAAATACAAGTCTTACAAGGCTTCCTACAAGTGCTTGCCACTATAGAATGCGAGGCTGCACAAGGCGTAAGCCAGCTCCTCGAGGAGGCCTTTGTCGATTACAGCGACGTCAAAGTGAAGCCCCAATCTTTAGCTCTTGCCTTTGGAGCCACAACACTGGAAACTGTTATCTCAGTCAGGAAAGAGACCGAGTGGGACAAAGTCCGCACCAAGCCGCGTGGCCAAGGCAATCCGTGTCTTGAAGCGTGTATCGAGGATGATCACGACCCTATGGAAGAAGCCGACAATGTCCCGGCTCTGCTGATATCAAATTTAGCACTTTTAGCAGTCTTGCCCCGAGCGGAAGTATCCCCGGCTTGCAATGACGAACTTTTATCTAATGAGGCTTGCCTCAAAATAATTCTATTTGGCCCTGTGCGGCGTATTTTGTAAGCCCTTCTGAGGCATAAGACTTATCTATCAACTATGTGTGAGTCCCATGGGTGGCATCATTTAAGTCTATGTAAAAATTCTTAAGAAGGACGTGGTGGAACGCCGAGTTCAGGATGAACATAGACCCACGAGTCTTAGTCCACTCGGCATCCACCCCGAACTTGTCCCAACGGGTTAAAATACTTAAGGTAGCTTGGAAGGCGTAAGGTGAACATGGGCAAGGAAAGAGGCAATCCCCCAAGCGAGCGACGCCGTCCTTGTAGCCCTAGCCTAGCCGCCATAGAGCGAGACCAAGTTCTCCCATTGGTTATCCTACATACCTATAAAAGTATACTAAGTCCGGGCATGAGGTACTTTAATGGACATGGGCCCGTGACCATTTTAGTTACCTCGGCCTGGCACAAACGCTAAGCTAAAATTGAGAGGCCGAATGAAATGGACCGAATAGGTGACTTGATCACTCGCCCTTTTCGATCTTTTTCACTTAGCCGACCTCAATTATAAGCGAATAGCGGTTGCAGAGCCGAGACATTAATAGGTTTAAGTCGTCGGTTAAGAGCCAAGTCCACGCCGATGCCTCCCGTTGTCAAGGCAATGCATAAAAATTTCTTGCCGAGCCTGTATGACTTAAAGGTCAAGATGTCGGTTAAGAGCCAAGTCCACCCCGACACTTCCTGTCATACAGGTCTCATAGGATCTTAAACAACCTTCGAGCCGTGAGGATCCTTAGATGCCATATGTGTTAAGAGCCAAGTCCACCCCGCGATAGACGTCGGTTAAGAGCCAAGTCCACCCCGACGCTCCCTTGGGTTCGAAGGGTCCATACCATAAGGATCTAGACGCTGGTTAAGAGCCAAGTCCACCCCAGCGCTAGACGTCGGTTAAGAGCCAAGTCCGCCCAAGCGCTGCCGCTTAAGATCCAAGTCTATGCTGACGCCTCCTTTTGTATTAGAGCAAGCATCACCTAAAGGTTTAAGTCATCGGTTAAGAGCCAAGTCCACCCCGACGCTACTTAGGGTTCGAAAGGTCCATCACCTCTAAGGATCTGATGACATTGGTTAAGAGCCAAGTCCACGCCAACGTTTCCCTTTCGACTGGGCGATGCAAACATTTTGCTAAGCCTAAGTAAAACAACTATGAATAAGTCGTCGGCTAAGAGCCATGTCCACACCGACGCTTCTCTTTGTTCGGGCAAGAAAAGTAAGATGTTTGAAGAGCTACGGCCACGCTAAAACTAATTTGGAAATAAAAAGTCAAAGATGAAATCTCGGCTAAGAGCTACGGACCACACCAATGCCCCTTGTGTTCGGACATATGCAAAATGGAATCAAAGCTATGTAAAAGCGTAGGTGGGATAAAGTCATCATCTCACCAAGATGGAGCCGACTCCCTTCTGATCCTCGGGTAAACCCGAAGGGCAGCAAATAAAGAAACAAGATTTGAACAAATGAGCGAGTCAAGAAAAGGACTAAGAAGTCGGCTCAAGAGCTGAGGCCATGTCGACATTCCTTGTGCTCTTCCTAAGAGAAACAATGTCCTAAATCAGTAGAAAGGACACCGAGCATGAATGAAGGCTAAGCCATTACCGAAAATAGAAGGCTCGTTTTGGTTGGGACAGGCATGGACATGGAGTCCCTAAGGGCCGAAGGCTAACAACATTCACAAGCCAGCCTCGGACAGAAATTTCAAGCAATATAACTACAGAAGCATGCAAATGAAGAATCAAAGCATCACAAATTAAAGCAAATTTATTCATACAGACAGTTAAGAACATTGTTTGGCAAGGATTACAATGGCACACGAGCCGGAATCAAGGGCATGCAAGCCAGGCTTCTCGAGGACTGGAGGAATCACACCTCGGATCGTAGAAGGAGATTTGGCAGCAGGAGCTAAGTCTTTGGCCAAAGAAGTCTGACTGGCCTCGGGGGCAGCAGGAGCCTGGAGAATCCAAGGTCTTTTCAGCATCCTTGTCGCCTTCCTCAGCTTGCTTCTCTAGCTTCCTCCAAGACAGGATCGACCGTGGGAGATAGTGCTCTTCTTTCCCCATTTAGATCTTGCTCCTCTCCTTTAACCTCGGCGAAGGCTGGGAGAGTGCCACCGCAGCAAACCGGTTTGGCACGGTACTCAGGAGCTTCAAGGCAGGGTGCAACTCGTCCACAGCCTCAAGGGCAGCCATGAATCCTTCGTACCGCCGGCCCACCATCACAAGGGCTAGATGCCTGGAAGCATCATAGCTGAACTCCTCCAAGTTCCGATACTCCTCCATGGTCGCTTGGCCAGCTGCTTGCACCTTGTCCCACAACTGCTTCTTGTAGCGAGCAACATCCCGCTCCGCCTCCTTCAACTCCCTCTCAGTGTCCTTTAACCGTTCATCAGTGGCGGCCAACAGCTGCATGGAGTTGTACTCTCCATGGCTATTGAGATCGGCCACTTTCGCCACCCTGAAGTCGTAATCAGCAACCTGAAATGGGAAATCCCACCAAATATTAGGCAATAAAGAACTTAAAGAGGGAAAAATAGGAGGAAAGAAACACGACTTACCAGCATGCAGTGGGTAAGGCTGGACCTCACCAGCTCACTCCAGTCCTTTGAAGCAAAAACCGACCTGTCATCCTCACCAATGGCCAAACGGTCCAGTTCACCACTAGCTTGGTGTCCGCCGCCAAAGACTTGCCCCTCGGCTCAAAGGCTATCGCCTCCTTTTGGTCAAGCCCCGCTGGTTATGGCATTCGGCAGAATTCAAGAATGGTGTAGCCAATGGGAGTAAGCAGCCAACTGCAGCCAGGTTACTCTTCCTCGATCTCTTAGGAGTAGGATTCGGATCATTGCCTACAGCTGCACGTCTCTTCCCTTCCTCGGCCTTAGCCATGTAATGCTGCTTCATGACCTCGCCCTTCCCCTCCTCGGCATATTTCCTCAATACCTTGTCGGCTGCAACCATAAAATAAAGTGCCGTGAGAGGGATAATCGACTAACTCGTTATGAAGGACATGAGTAATGCAAGCATAAAGCCGAAGGGCACATCGTATAATTTCAGGATTACATAATCTTATCCCAGCCTATACATCGCCTTTGCTCGTATCAGACTCAGCCATGCACATATTCCTGTCTCCGTTTGCGAGCTTGCCGAAGCCTTTGCAGAGTGCCCCGTTCCTCGTCTGTAAGCTCGACCTCAGGGACATGTCC
>JANIEQ010001153.1:0-15903 GCA_024708375.1 Oxalis stricta | reverse complement strand
AATGATTGGACTAGATCATATGATTGATTCAAAGTTGTACGACCCATAAATAACCAGCAAAAAGAGCTTCGATTCAAAGGCCCAAGAAATATTTCAACTAGACGGAGCAACTAGAAAATTCGAGCAGCTTCTTCTAGACCGGAGCCGAAGAAAGATCCGACAGTCTTCGTTAGATTTCCTTCTTCTGCTATATAAAGCTCAGACACCAGCTCTTGCTTCTGATCATCAGAAACAAACCAAAAATCCAAATATACAATCAATCCGTCAAAACGCTTCATCACATCATATTTCCCTCGAGAGAAAAATGTCGCTGATTCCAAGCATTTTCGGTGGCCGACGGAGCAGCAGCAATGTCTTTGATCCATTCTCTATAGATGTGTGGGATCCTTTCGAAGGATTCCCATTCAGAAAACATTGTGAAGAATGCTCCTTCCTCCAACTCTGGGGAAATGACATTTGCAGGAGCACGTGTTGACTGGAAGGAGACGCCAGAGGCTCACGTGTTCAAGGCTGATCTTCCGGGACTGAAGAAAGAAGAAGTGAAGGTTGAGGTTGAAGAAGGCAGAGTCCTGCAAATTAGCGGAGAGCGGAGCAGAGAACAAGAGGAGAAGGACGACACGTGGCATCGCATTGAGAGAAGCAGCGGCAAGTTCCTCAGAAGGTTTAGGCTGCCTGAGAATGTTAAAATGGATCAGGTGAAGGCAAGCATGGAGAATGGTGAACTCATCGTAACTGTTCCTAAGGAAGAAGAGAAGAAACCTCAAGTTAAGGCTGTTGAAATCTCCGGTTAAGTTACACATACGTATGTAAACAAGTTATAAAGAAGGTTCAAGTGTGAGTTTCATTATGTGTTTTGGTTCATGTCAATGTAATGAATGTGTAAACTGAATTGTGAATTAATCATAATCGAATTACCTTTCAGGCGGGTTCATCTTCTCCAAACTCTTGAAAATAAGAGCCAATAATCATGTTCAAACAACACCAATCGAACTGAAACAGCTGACTGGAGTGAAATGAAGTAATTAAATAAATTTCGTGCGTAAATCTGGAAGAAGTTATAAATAAAGTAAGAAATTAATATTATCAAAAAAAGGAAAGAAATTAACCCTTACCAGAAGCTGACTGAAAAAGGTTAAACCCAAATCCTTCCGTAACTCTGCAATCTGCATATCATATTGGAACTTTTAAGTAGCTTGCATTTCTCACCCTTCACCATTTACGAGCATGAAATATCTTTTCCTTTCATTGCCTTAATTGCATCAACAACTGTTTGCATTCTCATTCCACGACTACCCTTCACCAACACAACATCATTACAATTCAGCATATTGACAACCTTAAGTGCGAGGATGTCGGCATTACAGGCATGCACAATATGCAGCTCTTCCGAATTCATTCTGCGCCTGGCTGCAGCAAGAAACCTTCTCCCAGCAAGAAAAACTAAATCCACACGAGAATCAATACAATGCTGTAAAACGTCCAAATGTGAATCTATTTCAGTTTGACCAAGCTCTAACATGTCTCCGAGAATGGCAACTCTTCTCCCAATGCAATATATTGATTTCAGGGAATTAATAGCAGCTATAGTACTAAGAGGGTTGGAATTGTAAACATCATTCAAAATCTTAAGCCGTTTGGAGCCATTTGGAGCTCTAATCTCATGCTTGCCGGAGAAAATCTCGACAAGGAATTTCCAATTTGCGAAAGAGGGATCCCGAAGAGAGTTGCAACTGCTGCTGCTGCACCTGAGTTTATAGCCAAATGCAAGCCTGGAGTTGGAATTATGAATTCGACCCTCTCCTCATCTTTCTCCAGAATCACTCGAACGCCGAGATCCGGAATCATCATTCTCAGCCAAAACGAGCCGAGACGTCGCACCCAGTTTTCCGACCAAAGAGAACTTTCTTAACCCCATGAGGAACAACAAGGCTTGAAACAAGTGGGTCGTCGGCATTCAGTACACAAACGTCTCCAGGCCTCGCATCCCTCAAAATCTCTCCTTTGGCAAGTGCAATCTCCTCCAAACTCCCGAAATTCTCTAAATGAGCCGGGCCAACAGTCAAAATCACTCTAATAGTTGGTCTCGCAATACCAGCCAATTCCAACATCTCTCCTTTCCGACTCATCCCCATTTCAAGAACCAAAACATTTGCGTTTCTTGGAGCCCCAATCAGTGACAATGCAACCCCAATTTTATTGTTCCAATTCTTACAACTCTGAAACACAACAGAAGCCGCCATTTTTATCAAGAGCTAAAGAGATCATCTTCTTCGTAGTGGTTTTGCCTACACTACCAGTAACTCCTATAACTGAGCTTCTGCTAAATTGTATTGTTCCTAACATAACAAGCCATCTGCATCAAGGAATCCAGAGTGTTACCTTCGATTTGAACAAAACCCAAGTCCCAATTATGGGAAACTCGATTCCCGATGACACCAACACATCCTTTAGCTGACAGTTCGGGGGTAATGAAGTCGTGACCGTCGAATCGATCACCCGCGACGGAGAAGAACCATTGATTGGGTTGGAGCGTCCTGGTGTCCGTCGTGATGGTTCCAGGTGGGCCCCATTTGATGATTTTGCCATCGACGGCTCGGGCGATATCTGAAACTGAGAAAACCAGGGAATTCAGATGAGAATAGTTTGAGAGGAGAGATTTTGGCGGTACATAATAACATCTGTGTTTTGTGTGATTCAGTGTGTAAGGGAAAGAAGTAGTAGAAGAAGATGATGCCATTCTTAAACTTGAGGCCATTGACATTGAGGAATCAAATCAGTCATTTGCTTTCGCTCACAACAGAGCCGCTAGCTAGCAGCCGCAGGCACATCGTGTTTGAAGAATGATTGTGAATGAACACAGATGGTATCCAAAACTTTCCCACATTTTGCCCCCCAAGTTTCATTTCTTACGTTTGAGTACCTATAGAAATTGTAAAGATGGTGATACGGAGAGACGACTGAAGTAGTAGCTGAAAATTACCGTTAACTTGACTGGCACGCCACTAGCTCCCCAAACCAAAGCATTAGTAATTGGATAATTTAGTAACAATTAGGGCTGGAAAAACGGCTTAAAGCTCGGGATCGGCCGGAAAAATGAGCGGTATCGGTCAAGAAAATAAAGATCATTTAGAAGGCGGATTTTTTTGAGTTCGAGATCGACGAATCCGAGCTTTTGGCGAGCTCGGGCCGAGCCGGTCCCGAGCTGCCCGCAGATTTTTGTAAAAGAAAAAAAATTACAGTTCGAGATTGATCATAGCTATATCGATTGATCATAGCTTATTTGATAGTTTGGTTCTCTTTTTGATCATTAGACATGCTTAATGGAGTTTAACTAATTGTTTGTTGGACTCATTTGTTTGATTAATTATACTCAGCTTGATCCATTGATTGCTTGTTCTATTCGTCACTCACTTTTTAAATTATTGTTACTTAATACAATTATTCATACATTTCCTTTTAAATAAATAAAAAATGTATTCGCCAATTCTTTTTATTCAACTCTCTTAATCACATCAAATTGACACTAAAATTGGATGATTTACAAAATTAAATGAACGAATTTAAGATGATGTAATAAATCAATATTATGCTTTTAGTTTCACACATTATTATTTTTTTAATAAAGGAGGAATATTATTAAGTAAATTAAAAGTGTGAATTAACACATTATATTTTTATATCATGATCTCAATTTATTGATTTTTTTTTGAAAAATTAAGTTATTGAATTATTAAATTTAAAAATTAGTTTCATTAATATAAACTTTTGTAATGTAATTCTCTAAGTATATTTTTGTCAAAAAAAAATTCTAACTATATTCATGTAGTAGTATTTATTTACAAATAAAAAATTAGTTATAAGGTTTGAAAATTTTGAAAGTCAAACAAAATTTTTGGCGACGAAGTGAAATTTTGACAAAAAACAATCGAGTGACTTTTAAACACTTAATTCAGTACCAAATTTTCAAACCCTCTCTCAAAATTCAGGAAAATAAAGTTTTTTTCTTTATTTTCTTTTCTAAATTTTAAACGGAGAGTTCGAGATCGGCTCGGGATCGAAAGCGAGCCGAACTCGGACTTCGATTTTAAAGATCATAAAATTTTGAAGCCCAGCTCGTTTACTGGCCGAACTAGGTCGGGCCGGGCCAGGCCGGACAGTTTGCCCAGCCCTAGTAACAATATACTGTATATAGATAAAAAGGCACAAATTTTATATATGCTTCATTTCCATCTAACCATAACCAGAATCCATTCTAAAATAAAATTAGCATTACACATCATGCGACATTATACTAGTATCCAAATCGTTGTGATCATAATTTAAATTGTTACTATATCTAGTAAATGAATATCATAGGAATATTCTTACACAGAAGAATGCTAGTCCCTAAACAGTTTCCCTTGAAGAAATTCTCGAGAGAATCGTATCCTCATGTAAACAGACAAGTAAATGCTGATCTAGAATCTGTCAATTATTCAAAAGCTTTTATTTATACTTGAAGAATGATATAACAATGAGAGCAATACTCTCATTCCAATTTCAGTCATCAGCTACTCCATGGAGACGAGCTTATGAATAATGATCAATTGAGATATGCTGTCCAACAGACTGGAACCATTATCCATAGCCAACAACAATCCTTGCCAATCATTGAGCGGATCAACAGGACTGCTTTCATCTCATTGGATCACCATTCTGCAATCATGTTTCTTGCGGCGGCCTCTATGATGGGATTTCTGTTCTGAGAATGTATTTTCCCCAACCCCTTCCATCTGTGTATCTGTTCCTGTCAATCAAAGATGAATTGAACGTAAAAAGGATAAGCAAAACCCAGCAGTAAAAGGCTTCTAGCAATTTCAAAGATAAAGAATAATGTATTAATAAAGCAAACATAAAAAAGAGTAAAAAGAAAAAAAAATTGGCAATTCTCAATTATATAATCACTTCAGATGATGAATAACAAAATCCATGTTTATAGACTACTTATTCACACGAAATAGATTATGTTTGGCATAAAAATTGCAAATTTAAGCTACTAGCATTATCAAAGTTTCAAATAAGTTGTTACACTTTGATCACAAATGAAGTTTTGCGAGATACTCACAAGAAACTAAAACTGAAAGGCAGTCCATGAACATGCCATGATTTAAGCATCACCAGCCTCATTTGAAACAAAAACTTCATTGAGGTAAAAATGAAGGAACTTTTAAGCTATAATGAAGTTGTGATGAATAAAGTTGTCATTTTTCATACATTTTCTCAAATACGCCCAGATGAGATAGTAAAAGAAGCAGAAATGAAGTTACCAGCTAAGTGATCACCCCAAAACAACAAGCGACCATCCTCTTCCTCTTCATCAAACTCATCTCCATCCCCAAACTCTGCGTCGCCACGATAACCAGGCTCACTTCCATACCCTGACTCATTCCCCTGAGCATCCACACCACCAAATTGCATTCCGCCATTACTAAAGCCCATCTCTTTCTCCTCTTTTTCTTTCCTCGTTTGAGAATTCTTCGCCTCGCTTACATCCGACGCCCAGTCAGCAACGTATCCAAACAGCTCCCCGCTGGAGTCCGTCGCCACCGCCACCGGGAAATCCGAGCACGTGGCGGTGGCACCCACCGAACAGCACCTACGCGTCCCACTCCTATCGCTGCTCCTACCGGAAACGGACCTCGATCCACGACGGCGCCGCTTCTTAGCAAACAATCTGAGGCTCCCCCGCCTGCTGTTGTTGTGCGAGGCTGCAATGGGGGCGACGGGCTTGTAATCGTCGACGAGGGAAAGTCTTGAGAGGTCGATTGCGTCAATTGGAGGAAGGGAAGTGGCTCGATCGGAGCGGCAGGGGCGTTTGATAGTTTGATATGGCTGGTGGGAGGTGGTTGGTCGAGGGGAATCGGAGGAATCAACAAAGGGCCGCCATGAATGGAGGTGGATAGTGCAAGAATCGATGGAGGAGAGCTGTCTCGAAGGCTCTAGAACCTTGTGTGATGATGACATTGAAGAAATTATTGACATTCAACAAACACCTGGACAAGAAATTCAAAGCTCGATCAGGATTCAATTCAACCAACTGTGAAAATGAAGAAATTCAATTCAATTCGAAATTGCTGTTTGACAAATTTTTTTTTACAGAGGAGTGATTTTGATGTGTACAATCTTTATTCTTAACGACGATGAGTGTTACACATATTCCTACTCGCTAGAGTAAGTTTATTTTGGATACTTGCCTTTAATTGTGACCACGTGTCAATCGCAAACAAAATAATATACTGTATGTAGTAACCTGTTTCTCGCAGTATCTTTTTTCTACGCAACATGAAATGAAAGGCCGAAGCGTTGAATACCACAAAATTCGATTCGGCAATAATAAGTGCAACTGTAACATAATAACAACCACCTCGTCGCAAACATATTCTAAACAAAAAGCATTTCGAAGTAATATCCGGATCCTATGTTGTTCCCAAACTAGGCATAATTCTCTGCCATATCCAGAATTTCCTCTTGCAAATTTTTTATTTACTTATTTATTTTTGGAGCCACCCATATTACTTTAATCAAGCCAGTTCAGTTCTAAATCTGTTAGTTTTCTATAATATCAATCTTAATTGTAAATTATAGAATACATACTAAGTTGAAGAAATAAATAAAAAAGCACCAAAGTTGCAACTCTTGAGCGGCAAATATTTGACCCAACGGTCAGCTCAAAAGCGATTACCCATTTCTTCACAACTATTATCCCCACCGTTACTTCCTAAATATATATAATAGTGTTTCCTGATCTTTTTCACTTTTCTGGGTCCAAGTCTAACAAGTATCATGCAGATTGCAGGAGGTTGTATAGTTGGTATGCATAGTCTCCAAACTGGATGTCCATCGACGGGTGCAAGTCAAAAACATATGACATCGGCCTAGACACCACCATTGGCCTCCTTGTGGTGACTTTATCCGGCAGATCACCGAAACTTGTTTTCATCAAATGGAAACGACTCCGTCAGGAAAAAGAAGCTCTCTGCCCAACTTTTCCACCTGAGAAGTATGCCAATTCTCATGATCATTAGCAATTGCACCATCCAAAGTTGAAACCATTTTGTTAAGACACCACATACTCTCTCTCTCTCTCTCTCACACACACACACACACACTCTTTCCAGAACCTAAAGGACTGAAAAAATTATCAATATCGGACATTTTAACACCATAAGAACGAGTATCAGATTTTTTGTAAAAACACAGGATCCAATAGGTGTATTAATCCTTCCGTTAATTATTAAAAGTGAACTACTGGACATCTATTCTAAGAAATTGTGCAAACAGAAACGGGCGGCTGGAAACTTGACCATGAAATTATGAAAATCCTCGGTACATTCTGTAAGCAATCTAGAACTTTCATTAACAGAATAGAGTAGTAGATGAACTTGTAATTGTGAAAAGATCAAATTGTTCATGGTGAGGATAACTCGAACTTCAAATACGGTGGCAGCAAGTATTCGGATGGACAGATACCGAAAGAAATTCTGGATAAGAGTTTTCTGTGTAGCCGAGTCAGTACTGTAGCTTGCAAGGTTGGAAAACCATAGTACACATTTGATTCTGTTCCATGGAATCTGGTTGGCTCCTTTGGAAATAATGGTATCGTATACATGATGGAGATCCCAGAGAATTGTGGCACCTTCTAATGACGGAATTGTTGCTTCCGACAGACAAGAAGTGGAGATTATTTTAGAAGGATCAAAGTGACGAGCAATATGTGAGGAGAAACTCAGATCAGAATCATCCAACAAAAGAATGGATCCATCTGAAGATTCAGGGAACAATTTTAGAAGTGTTGCAGCACTGGCTTAACCTCTCTTCTTGCAAGCAAGGAGTTGAGTTGACTGATACTGGGCCCGCATCATGAGAGAATATGCATGAAGGCCCGTTTCGACAACCCTGTCAATATGAAATTATGATTAGTCAATCACCAGATCCAAGAATCGAAGAAGGATGCTGGATTTGAAGAAAAGGCAAGGGACAGAGACATCGTTTTCATAGTAGATAAATTTAAAATAAAATGAGTAGAATTTGATATTAACAAGAATGATGTCACGCTATATATACCTGCAAAGAAAGAAGAATTTGCAGGGAGGTCTTTTCACTGTCAGCGAATGTGAAAAGAAACATTGGTTTCCTCTGCTGCACCCTCCATTGAGAAAAACTTACAAACAGAAACATCTCCATAGCTGCTAGAGCCATCAGTATCAACATGATGACTTTGATTACTTTCTGAATCCTCTGTATACTGAACCTCATCTGTGATATTTTGAAAGTAAAGGTAAGTAGTGTCAACAAAACAACACCCTAGGTACGTTAGAACTACCAAAGAAAGCAGGTACCTCTTTAATAACATCAGCAAACTTTCAGGACACATCATTAGTCTGAAAATGGTCACATGCAACAAATGGTATAGCAGTACATTTCATTATTTCGCGGGACGCCTCCTCGTTGCCATCATCAACAGCAAGCTTTGTGTCCCAATTTGGCTGACTACTGAGAAGGCATGTATGCACAAATTCATAAGGGTGGTAGTAAGTTGGTTTACCATCGGATGTACCAAGAAACTTGGGTCGAAACTGATTCAGTGAATTCAGTATATCTTCATCTGTCAAAAACAACTTAAAAAATTTGAACAGGATAATGAAGATAACAACAATAGAGCGATTTAAATGAAAAGAGTGCAGATGATAATAATTCTATCCGTACATACATATCTCAGAGACATGGTGCAGAGGTGACTGAACAAGATTATGGAATGAGCACCACTCTTCCTCAATCTTCGGCAGCAGCAGAAATGATGCTTTTGTTTCATAGTTTTCCAGAAGTTGTTTTAACTGCTCAAGTCGGTGCTTATCCTTCACAGCAAAGCAAAATTAGTCAATCTACACATTCAAATTTTATTCAAAGATGAATAAATTTCTCCAGGACCAAGGCATAACACATAATTCACCTTGAAAACACGTTGCCAAAACAGGAATGCACATAAATTTCCCATTAAAACCACCTCCCTGCGACCAGTTAAGACGGTGTTTTTGCCCTCTCCGCCAAAGTTAACTTACATATTCTGCAAACTGAGAAGCTGCACAGATTCAGAGATATGGCAAACATTCAAATAACCAACTGCAGTCAACAAGTAGTTAAAAGCAATACCAATTCATCTTCCCCGAATGGATTAAAAATCGGCAAAGGCTGTGTATCCATCAATATACCCAACAGGATGCCTTACGCAGCATTCCAACTTTTCCAAACTTCAGCACGAGCACGGAAGCATCAAAGGACAAAGGGAAACTGGCAAGCAACCGTGCATAGAATGTAGGTTCATACCGAACCCTAGGAGATAACTTTTTCAGGGCACGCATCTGAACAAGTAAATCCAATGCTTGCTCAACAACTTCAGGATTTGGTGGATCTAAAGCCCTTTACAGCAAGACTGAAATTAAACTTAAAGTTAGGCAAACAATCACACTAGATCAATGATGTTTCACAGGGGCAGAGATTAAAAGGGGCATGCTTTGTTACAAACTTCATTGCCTGAGATAAACATTCCCTCATAAGAAATGGTATTTCCAATCAAAGCCTAGCACATACCTTTGGGATCATTAATAACTTTGGATTCAGCACAGCAAATATGAAGCACTTGTTGTCTCAATGACAGCCCCTCAGGCATTGCTGGACGCTCATAATCGTCAAGCTTGTCAAAAAATGAACTGGTCACCAACTGATAAACATGACCATCACAAGTCTGACCTGTTCTACCCCTACGCTGCTCAGCCTATAAAATGATTCAAAGTAAAATTGATGCAGGGAGACTGAAAGAACATGACTGAAAAGCCTTGCTTTGCATTAATACTACCTGAGACTTTGAAACCCAAACTAGCTCTGGAGAATCCTTTTTCCGATCATGGTCCCAATAAACTTGTAAAGATCGGCATGAATCAATGACAAATGCTACCTTCGGAATAGTCACAGATGATTCTGCAATATTTGTGGCCAAAATTACCTGTGCATGCAAAAAAAAGAAAAAAAAAAAAAAGAAAAAAACATAAAACTTGCCGTCTAAAATGTGGAGTACCCAAACTTTGTGAACCAGTTCCATTTTACCAGGCATATTAAACTACTACTGAAACAAGCACTTTGCGATATCAAGTGTTCTTATTTGGCTATATGGCAATAGAGCCTGATTAGCTCTTATATTCTAAATGTCAGAAACATACTCCCTCCATTCCTCAAATTGAATAGAAAACGTGACAATTAATTAGGGACGGAGGGAGTATTAATCAAGCAACAATGTTAATACAGTACAAGATAACCAGGCTTCATAATGTTGAGTAAATCAAAAATATGTAGAAGTCTATAATTACGTACCTTACGGTGAGATTTCCAGATTTTCATAGCCATCAGAGCTTGTTCAGTATCGATGCTGCTGTGCAAAATGCAAACCTTAAAAGTCGAAGTAAATCGCTTCAGTCAATTCCATTGCTGCTCCAGGGCATAATAAGTCGGAAGAAAAACCAAAATGCTCTTTTCGATATCAGGTTCATTCGCATGAAGGTACATTACCAGATCATGAATAAGATCATAAACTTGCGGTTTCATTTCAGCATCAGCCATGGATGAGCTAGGACCAGAACAATAACTGAGAGACAAAGACTCTGAGCTTTCTTCAGTTAACCCAAGAAGTTTGGACACCTGCCAAAACATTATGACTTATGAGTACGTGTGATATAAGCTGTACACACGGAACAGTCTGATATATTCAAGAAACCATAAGTCGATACACAACTACTAAATACAGATCAATTTCCGAATCAAAAATTGCTAAAGTGTTTGTTTTTTATGGTTAGTACACTTAACTAGATTTTTCAAAACTTATATTAGAGTATCAAATTAACTTACTACTTAAGATAACAAAATCTACTCCTTTCATATAATTTGAAGGCCACATATACTGCATACCAACAGAAAAGAGACTGGGAATAGCAAGTCGAAGAGAACTACCTGCTCAAGATATAAAATCTCTCGCTGAAAATTTGTTTTCTGGATGGAGCTTGGGATAGCAAGCACTTCAACTCTTTCACCTCTCCCAAGGTCTCTGAAGTAATCCTTATATCTATTTATATCATGCAGTTGCAGACATCAATACAACCCTGCAGACAACTGAATAGTCAGAACCTCCAGAAGCATTGCTCATGAAAGCGTAACAAAAATGCTGATGATAAGGATCAAGAGGCAATATGCAAAAAGAGCTTTATTTGCCAACACGACCTACAACAGTGATGCATGTTAGTTCCAAAGAACCTCTACTCTCTCAGCTTAGGGATTGATAGATAGCAAGGATAAGGATATGTAAAACGTTCAAATTCCTGATCAAATTGGCCAAACCTGAGGTCATTATTCTTCAGCAAAAACTGCTTCAGGCAAACAAGAACAAGATCAGATTCAGGAGATCGTTCATGCACTTCATCAAGAATGATAACCTTATACTTTAGTGCATTCAACCCCCTGTCTCTGCAATTCATCCAATAAAACTCCAGCAGTTTTGAAAACTAGTCTTGAACTGCAGTATAAGATATAAAGATAAGTATACTGGAAAACAATCGAGGAACAATAATTGTAATCATTGAAGTTTAGGCCAGTAGCAAATATGATCGGTCAATCGGCATATTAAACGAACAGAAATGGCTGCCTTAGAAAAAGAAATTCCATGTGATCACACGTATGTTATCTAGATGAACACATCATGCGCATAAGAAACACACAAAGTATAGGTCATAGTAGACTTTCACAGCTAAGACTATTTGAAGAACAGGAAAATCACACATGTTAATGTAACATAATTAGCATATTGGCCAGATCAGATGGTACCTTTCTGATAACTTTTTGGAATGTCCTATATGGTATCCTACTTCACCACCCAAATCACAATTATGAGAATGAGCAACCACTTTAGCAACAGCTACAGACCTGCAAATCTTCTAGGCTGACGTGCATAAAATGGGTCCCATATTTTCTTCCAGGAGAAACTGGGGAACTCTGAGAGCATTTCCCTTGATCATCAGAAACCATAAAATACCATTAACAACCAAAAAATAAAATGCCAACCATATCAAGAGGAAATAAAATTTATAAGTTAAAGTCCCATAGCAGAAGAACATTAAGAAAATAGCATCAGCATGTGCATGTCTAATTCTGAAGCGTATATATATAAATATATATATATATATATATATATTTGCAAGGCTAGTCAGAAATCCCAACCACACATTAGTCCAACTCAAACACAGAAGTAAGAAATAAATAAATAAATACATAAATAGGCTTCTCCTACAAAGAAAACGCTCTCTTGATAGAGTGCAACTTATGCAGGATTCTCGATCAAACTGCATATATATATATATATATGTGATGCCCATTCCTTGAACATAAAATTTCCAGGTAAAAAAAAAACAAGTTACTAACCGCGTGCAGCTTGGCACTCGAAATGTACAGATGATTGAACATGACCCATTCAACAATGTCGTCATCCAAAAATATAAAAACATGCCAAAAGCCAGACAGTTCATAAAATCAATCGATCAATGCCTCTCTTTTCCCCAAAAAAGAAATGACGTAAGCAATACAGTGTCCACCAAACTACAAATACAACGTCTCCGTCGATGTAAAGCACCAAAACCAAAATAAAAATGATAGTATTTCACTAGGAGCCAAAAAGAAAATGGAAGTACCGGAACCGGTCTCTCCAATGATTAGAGTGACACGATTATCGAGGATTTTCGCGACGATCTTGTCTCATGAGAGCCATGACTGGGAGAGACGAGAAGTTAGACGGCGAAAATGCGGCCGAGAAACGAAGAACTACTCGCCGACGAAGCAGGAGACTGCGGCGGCAAAGCCATCGTTAGAGCCTGAAATGAGTGTGGCTAAGAGAGCAGCAATGGAGCCGTCGTCGTCGTCGTCGTCACTGAGCTCCCATTTGCAAGAGCCTACACTCCCGCTTGAGGAAGTTTGTACTTGATTTTCTCTACTGGGTGACTGGTGACGTGAGTGGTTTTTGTTTAAGAACTACTTCAACTTGTGAGAATTTTGACCATTTTCTTCCGGTTGATGGTCAATTCGTTTCCCTTGCTTTGCAGTTTAACGAATGAAATATTAACACGTGGCTATGCATGACAGATATTTCGAGTACGTGTTTTGTGGGATCCGCCTCACGGTCTCCTCCTTCTCTAGCAAGTTTTAGCGGGTACATGGTATGGGTCCCGCGTCAAATGTGAAGTTCATCGAACCGAATTAAACCGAACTCGATGGTATTTGATTTTATCCGGCTGGGGTGTGACATCTATACATATATATCTGTATCTATATATAACCGTACCTATATATAATATATATGTAGTATGTAGTAGTATATCCGTAGCAAAATAAATGTCTTTTTCCATTTTAAATTCATCCAAATTAATATATATTTATTCAATAATATTTTTTAAATACATTTTAATTTAAATGAATTAAAAAGAATTATATATTTTCATAGTAAAGAGAGTATTAAAATAACGGTTATAAGAAAAATTTGTCACATACCATCGTAAAATAACTTTTATTGACAAGTTATATTTTTATTTTTACAAAAGAAAAAAATCTGCTAATATTAAATTTTAGTTAATATTCAAGTGACCAGATTAAAAGAGGAAAGAAAACCACTTGGATACAAATCAAAGAGGATTCTATGAACCATAATCTTAATTAATCAATTCTATATGTTCTCTCGGCTAATTTTATATGTGTACAATAGGAAGATTTTTTTAATTTTAAATTATTTTAATTATAAATTAATTATAAATTTTATTGTAAATTTTATTGTCAAATCAAAATTCGACACATGACGTTTTATTGATGAATAGTAATTTGACACATGTATTTTAGAACTTTGAGTTTAATTAGATTTCAAGTTACAATTTTAAGTCAATGATATTATTTTTTTCCTATTCTAATTAGAAAAATCAAAAACATAATAATTTCTAATAAAATTCTACAATTATTTTTTCTAATATAATAATTTTATTCCTAATCAATTTTCTATCTATTATTTAAAAAATTATTCCTAATAAAATTATAATACACTATATATTTTTCTAATTTTCTTATTAAACAATTTTTCCTAATTAAAATTCATTATATTATTTTTTCTATTCCTAATTAAAACGGACATATCTTCTTTTTTCTATTCAAACGAGCATATTATTAAAAAAATTATTTCTAATCAAATTATAATATATATTATTTTTCTAATTTTTTTATTAAACTATTATTCTTAATAAAAATTCGTTATATTCTTTTTCCTATTCTTAATTAAAACGGACATATCTTATTTTTCAAACAATTAATAATTTTTCCTAATTAAAATTCATTATATTATTTTTTCTATTTCTAATTAAAACGGACATATCTTCTTTTTTCCTATTCAAACGGGCATATTATTAAAAAAATTATTCATAATCAAAATATAATATATATTATTTTTTCTAATTTTTTTATTAAACTATTATTTCTAATAAAAATCTGTATATATTTTTTCCTATTTTTAATTAAAATGGACATATCTTATTTTTCAAACAATAAGAACAACTAAATTGATTAGATGTAATTATAAATTTTATTATGAAATTAAATTTTGATATGTAACTTTTACTTTTTGCTATGTTTATTATTTTTGTAAAACAAATTAAATTTTTAATTTTAGGATTGTAGATTTTGAAATAAAATCAAAATAATTATAATTGATATAGAGTTAAAATAATTACATTTTATATAATATTTGACATAGATTTAATAATATTTAATACAAATAATTATTATATAATTTTTTATATGATATATTTAAATTATTAATTTTTAAAAGGTATGGACTTTTCGTCTAACTAGTCGACCCACCGACTTTCGTATATATAACCCATATGTTCTCCAAAAATCAAAAAGGGGAAAAGTAATTGCATCCATCATTTTCTTAATTCTAAATTAATTAGTTTTTTATGTTCTCCAAAAATGAAAAGAGAAAAGAAATTTTGTCAACCATATTCTAGATTCTTTAATTAATCAGGTCCACATGTTCTATGAAAAAAATCAGCTTATTCTTAATTAATTGTCCCTCTAATTATTTATTTATTTATCAAGTGTTACTATAAATATATATATATATATATATATATATTTAAAAGTTGCACTATAAATAGGTGGTTCATAACTAATTGTTCAATTGCCTTGGAATTCTTAATAAAAAATCTTAACAATATTTTTATGTGGACTAGTTAAACTTCCATAGTAATGTTTTTAGGCTCATCAAACGACCTTAATAATTCCCATCCAAAATCAATTTTCAAAAGTTGGAATTTTGGTGGAATTAAAAAATATAAAGATTATTAGAAAAAAGACTTACAATATTCCATCCACTAACTATTTTAAATATTAAAATATAATTATAATAATATATTTAACCTCAAGTATTGTAAAAAAAAATCACATGTTAATTATGGATAATTAAAAATAAAAATGTGACAATTAATCTCGGAAGAGAATAATATTTTATGTGGATTATAATATAATTTTAATAATCCTCTTTAGGCTCCAATAACGATATATGGTTGAGTTTACATATTAATTTATCTCATTTTATTATATATTTTTATATAATTATGATTATTTATTATTTTGTTTTAAGGAATATTACTTTTAGAAAGATATATACATGTGAGGAATTTAGGGTAATAGATATGACATGAGTTGTTACTCATTTATGCTAGTTTGATTAATCTAATTTATATACTTTAAATTTATTAAAATTATTTAATTAACAAATATTATGGTTATTTT
>JANIEQ010001152.1:0-15271 GCA_024708375.1 Oxalis stricta | reverse complement strand
CACATGTCTACAATTGTTTTCCACTGTTCATCTTCCCTTCATCAAATTAAGACTCAGATTACTATTAAAACACCTGTTCACTGGTTCATAACCCTTAATCTGTCCATCTCATCTATTTGTGTGCCTTGGATCGTCCGTGTCAGCATGTCTCGTCAGCTGCCACATATTTCTCTCCCTCTCCCTCTCTCACTCCATTCACATTTCCGTTCTCTCTCTCGTTCTTTGAATCAATTAGGGATTTATCATCTAAAAAGCTCCCATCTGCCGCACCTTGACCTCCAACCACAAATCGTCACCACACAGCCGTCGTCCGACCACCCCACGACCAGAGACCACCACCGTTGGAAAGCTAACATCCGTACGAACCCATAGAGCACCAGCCCTCCGCCAGCCTTTGTCGTCGCCGGAAGCAGACCAAACCGACCGGAAAACCCAGTCGCGTGTGCTTTGAAGCGACGTTTCACCTTGAACCGTCGTGTTCCGTACTACTTACCGCTAAGGCAGATTCAATCCCGTTGAAAAAGGTGGGATGAAGTGATATTCGACGAGAGCTCGATTCGGATTTAGATCGATGTGAGTTTTAGTCATATAAAATAGTAAGCATAAATCTACCTTTCTTTTGGTTTGATGTCAGAGCCTTTTCTCTGTTATCACATTTCGACTTGCAGAAAATGAATCTTCTTTTCCATGAATTACAGAAAAAGCTCGAGGAAACAGAGCATTCATTGTTTGACCTGGAGGAAAAACACAGACAGGCAAATGCAACAATCAAGGAAAAAGAATTTTTAATAGCTACTCTACTCAAATCTGGTGAGAAAGTTTTGATGCCAACATCTTCTTGGGTTAGTTGATTAATATCCATTAGTTGTTCTCTCATTTAGTAATTTTCACTAATTTTTTTCTATTGTTCATTCTCAGAGAAGGCACTTCTTGAGCGCACATTTGATCTTCGGGAAGAACTGGAAAATGCTGCATCTGATGTATCCAATTTATTTTCGAAAATTGGTTAGTATTTTTGGAATCCACTTATATTGCTCAAAATTCCTCTTTGACAACTAAAGATTATTGATACTGATAATTACTGATTGGTTTTAGAGCGAAAGGACAAAATTGAGGATGGGAATAGAATACTTATCCAGAACTTTCAGTCCCAGTTGACCAAGAAGCTTGAAACCTTACATATCCTACAGCAGTTCAAAGGGTTCAATACGTCTTATTGATATGAGACAGTCAGCACTTTGCGATACTTATAGTAAATTGTAAGTAACCATTTTAAGTATTGAGTATCTGTTGGTTTTGTATGTGTTTTTTAAATGAGAGTTAAACTTATCTTTATGTCAACACAATATTATATGTTTATGATCATGGGCATTTTTTAAAGCCTTCTATCCTTGGTGCTGGCCATCTTCTTATTAGTTCTAAATTTGCATAGGTTTGTGGAACAAGAGGCACCTGGATCAAGGTCCTTTTTCACTGAAATAATAGCATCAATCTCAGATATCAAGTTTGCTAAGGATGGAAGGCACATACTTAGTCGTGATTACATGACTCTTAAGGTTCGTATTTTCACATCGTGATTATATTAGGCCATCTGTGTTTGTGCGATGAAACTGAATAACGCCAAAGTTTCTTTAACACATTTGCCTCTGAAAGTGGCACAATATCCTTGCATTTTTACATCATCCAATAGCTTGACTACACTGAAATTTTTTCTAATCAATGTAATACTGATAGTTTAAATGGGAAAGGTGGCCAATAATATTTACAATTGCTTCTGTTCTTGGGCTGTAAGTTATTTTCACTAATCTTATCTGTGTTTCTTTCTCTAATGTTTTACCAAATGCTGGGTTGTCAGTTGTGGGACATAAATATGGATTCTGGACCTGTTGCGACATTTCAAGTTCATGAATACCTGAGACCTAAGGTGAGTTGTTTTTTGAGCCTACCATTGCTGACGCAGATAATTTATGTTGATGATGAGATTGTATCCTTTTATGTGATGGATGTATCTTCTTTTTCACGGTGACAGCTATGTGATTTATATGAGAATGATTCTATCTTCGATAAGTTTGAGTGCTGTTTGAGTGGAGATGGCAAGCGAGTCGCAACTGGTTCCTGCAGGTCTTCATCTTGTATAGTTATTGTCTTCTAATCCAATTTTTAGATGATGCATTGTCCTAAACATCTGATAAAAGTGTTTCTATGATTCCAGCAATTTGTTTCGTGTGTTTGGCTGTTCTAAAGGCAGCACTGAAGCAACAACACTAGAAGCTAGCAAGAATCCTATAAGGTGGTGTTTTCGTTGATGTGAATGTTTGAGTGAAAAATATGGAGGAATACATGAATGCTTTTTTCAACCAAAGCTAAAGCGACTGAAGATTTGCGAGGAAGGTTAGAGAAATTGAGAGCCATGTACGGTTCTGGTATGAAAGTTTTGGATGATTCAGCTGAGAAGCTTGATGGCAACTCTTGGTCGACCTTTGGTGCTATAAACACACAAGTTGCTAAGCATTCGCATGACTTAGAGGAGGTAATACTATCTCTTAAGTGAATTTCTCTTGTCTTCTCTTCCATGCTTGGGTTAAACTTGGCATACTTAATGAATTTCAGCTTTTCCAAGGAATTGCTTCAGAAGCTGATTCCCTGCTTAATGATCTTCAAAGTAGCCTTCACAATCAGGAGAAAAAGCTAACTACATATGCAAAACAACAGAGCGAGGTCGGTGTGTATAGATGTGTGTTGCATTCAACTGAGAATTAAGGGTTTGTAATTGACTGCTTGTGTAAAATTTTCACAGGCACATTCTAGAGCAGTGGAAACAGCACGTTCGATCTCTAAAACAGCAGAAAATTTCTTAAAGACTTTTGACATGCATGCGGAAAAGCTTGGACATATCGTGGAGGATGGACAAACAGTCAACAGCAGAAAGTTGATTGAATTAGAAAAGAAATATGAGGTTGGACAGAACAAAATCATTCATGATTACGTCTTGAATAACTTCAATTCGGCCAAGGCTTTAATGCTTATCTGAATATGTTACTTGCAGGATTGTGCTGCCAATGAAGAAATATGCATTCCTGATATAAATATGAGTTAATCTCCCTTCAATTGCTTAAGATTTACAAAAGTTTCACCGCCATTGTGAACATTCACGATGGAGGTCACTTAAATTTTGGTTTGCTCCTATTTGTGGCCTGATTTATACAGTTCTGTATTTACACAGGTAGTGATATCTTCGATTCCTTTAGAGAGTAGCAAGCATATGCAACAGCGACCTTGCAGTTAATTTGTCAGCCCCTCCATGCCGTCCCAATTATTTTAGTTACTATATGAAAATTTTGGTAATTCAACTAACTGCTGCTTCTATAAATTCATCTGCATTGTTAATTCAAGTGTTTTAAGAACATTGAGTGAGGTTTGAGGTCATCTATATTCCATGTTTTCGTTATTTCATTTTGCTGATGAATACAGATAGTAAAGCATAATATAAAGGTTATCACAGCCAATTCTTTGCTTTAGCTTTACTCTCCGCATGGGCCATGAAAAATTCAGACAATTTTGCTTCAGCATCAAGAACCTTGGATATGTCAGAAACTATGAAAACATCAAATTGTTTCATTTTCATTCTGCATGAAAGGTGTTTGAGAAAATGCTAAAGAAAGATCCTAAAGACTATATGAAGTGAGTTTGTATATTTAGTTGAAATTTTATTAGTTATTGAGGTCTGATATTTGTTTTAGGAAATTTCACTTCTCTCTTTTAGAGGAGAAAAATAAATATCAGATTTATCCTATTATGAAGCTTAATTGATCTTTTTGTTCCCTTTAAGATTTGTGAAGCACTTATGAAGCACTTTTGTTCTCTTTGGAGTAATTGTGGAGAGAGAAACCCTTACCCTCGAATGTGGTGAATGAGTGAGAATGAATTTCATTGTAATAATTAGAACGCTCAACTCATTCGTTCTCTCTAAATCTCTCTTCTTTCCATTCCATCAGTTACCCCCTTCCGATCCTTCTTTATAAACCAATAATTACTTTATTATATATATATATATATACAGAGAACACATTCTTCCTCCTCCTCATCATCACAATTCACAAACAAACAATACTACTACTACAAGCCAGTCAGTGGTTCGTGCAGCTGCATCTGCAGCAGGAAATTCTAATTCTGATGGTGAATTAAAATCCCTATGAGGTAATGTGTGAAATCATCCAATTTTCAGGATAGGTTCTGAAGTCAGTATTGGATCAATCACTAAAAAGGCTTATTTCAGGTTCTTAGTGTAAGCCCAATTGAGGGCTTTGATAAAGTCAAGGCTAAATATTCAAGGATGCGCAAGGAGGCTGACAGAAATGGTGATGAAGCAACTGCTGCCAAGGTAAAACTAAGTCGCGCTTGCTCTCTCAGCATACTCATGTGCCGACTTCTAAAAGAATGCCTTCCATTAAGAGGTCTTCTATCAAAATGTATTATATTTTTGCAATAAATGAGTATGAATATGCAATCATTGAACGTCAAATTTTAAGTGTTCTCACTTCCAGTGGTTCTTCTGGCTGTATTGTTTTAGCTTGAAAAGGCTTACGACAAACTCATGATGGCACAGTTAACAAACAGGAAGCAGGGTATGACATTTGGTTCATTTAAGGCATTGCCTTAGGATATTCCTTAATGTGAAAATCATGTCTCCGTTGTAAGTCTTAGCTCAGCGTTATCAAGAGTGTGTGAACTTCTGTACTTGGCAATCATCTAAATAGTATTTTTGCTTTGAGAAATATTAAGTTGAGAGAGGAAAAACTCATCATATCTTCAAAAAAAAAAAAAAAAAGCTTGTGCAAAAAGTAAGCGAAAAAACATTTCTTCGGGGTTTTTTCATCATTCTATGGGCTTTTGGAAATAAAATAATATATGCATTTGGGGTCTTCAGAAACTAGAATGAGGGTCCTCATTGTGCACTCAATCTGTTTCACTATTAGTCAACAACTGTAGCAGATGCTGCACAGATGATCTTAACTTTTAATCTTCCAGTTGAGTGCATTCATAGTTACATAATCCTTGTGCTCGTGTCTTTCAATGTTTGGATTTGTTTTTGTATTAACCATGTCTGATATTGAGAATTACCTAAAATTGCAGGTTTCCAAGGACATAAAATATGCTGATAAGCAGCCTGTTTTACCATGGGGACCAAGGTATATTATGTTTGCTCTTACAAAATACAGAATCATAAACTAATTATTCTATTGTTACTTCTATAGAGAGACCATTTCAAAGGAACCTAGCATATTCCTCTACAATTGAAAGGCTGTCTTTTTTTCTATGTCGTAAATATATTTCCTTTTCCTTGTCAAATATCCAAAAGTCTGGCACTATGTCATTACTTATTTATGAGTAATGCATGATGTAAAAATTTGTGTGAAACTAGCTGCTTTCTCCTAATATTTATGTTATCTTGATTCTTTGTTCTGCATCAGTTAGGTTTTTAAAGAACAAAACTTGAATCTTGTGATATCGTTGCCTGTTTGTGCCAGGATGTGTTCACTGAGGATAATTAACAAACACCTTGTCACCAAATATTTTCTTTTAATAGACTCTTCTGCAAATTAATTAATTAACCACAAGAATTAAGTAATACTTATTGCTATCATTATTTAATTAATATTACTTGATGTGATTCTAAAAAAATATTACTTAATGTAATTTACATATCTAAACCTGATAAGCCTCTGTGGCGTTCCGGTCATATTCTTCACGTGCGTCCGGCCAGGTAGGCGAGGGAAAAATAACGATGACTTTTTTGGTTTCTACTGTCGCTGCCCCATTCAATATTCATTTAACGACCGGCTCTCTTATAACGCCTGAGAACACAACTAGAAGCTCAAGTTGTTTACCTGAATAACATCCTCAGCTCGATCGTTGCAGCGGTGTGCCTTTGGTTCGCGTTTCTCTCCTTCTGGTAAACCCCATGGACTCTCTCTCCTCGGAACTGGCCTCGTCTCGCTCATTCTTTCCGATCAACCAAAACGATTGCCGTGCGATACTGTCAGCGGAGCGAGTGGGAAGGAAATCGATCAAAACTATTTCCTCCTCTTCATTTGGGCCAGGCCCAACTAAAATTTGAACTATATGGGTTTACAATTAATTTCAGTTGAGGGTTTGATATTTACTAATCGAACCAACAACTGACTCCATTAATTTAAATTGGCACAAAGTGTGTACAATGTTGGCACAAATTGTCATTTTCTCAAGATCCTGAATTTGAAAGAAGAGAACGAATCACTCCAATGGCTCCTCCTCCTCGTGGCTCCTCCTCCTGATTTTCCAATTGTCATTTTCACTTTATTTTTGTTTTGTTTAATTTGTAGCGAAGCACATTGAAGCTTTGCCTCTTGTGAACAAGTTCCAGCTAACTGAGGACCAGAATTTTCTGTGAGTTCTGTTCATATACTTCCAAGTCAATTAGAACTTCAATTTCTGGTTTAGGTTGCTGCTAATTGATAGATATGAGTTGATTTTAGGTATTTGAGTTTGTGAAATTTCGTTGTCGGAGGAGATTGCAGCGACAGCTGCTTCTTCCTGAGAAGATGCGTTGCTATTCTATTTTGTCGCGTTA
Organism: Oxalis stricta; assembly: GCA_024708375.1. NCBI lineage: Eukaryota > Viridiplantae > Streptophyta > Magnoliopsida > Oxalidales > Oxalidaceae > Oxalis > Oxalis stricta. The sequence goes on along the minus strand of JANIEQ010001152.1, from coordinate 8,661 downwards.
TCCATCTGTGATAATGTAATGTGCTTGAATTGTGTGGTTTAACTACTAAACAACCTGCCATTGACCTTTCTATCTTCTGTCACATATTTGCTGGTGTCACACTGTCACTTATAAATTGGATACTCTTTTTCTTTGGTTGTCAATAGATTATCTTTTCATACAAATAAGAGTTCAGTGGATTGTATTTGGGCCTGTTCTTTACTACTTTTTTATGTGTTGTACTATTTTTTTGATTTATTTTGATGTGTTGCATAATATGATATGTGACGATGCTACCTATTTGTTATCATGCAGTGTCATCTTATTTCCACTAGCAGTCACTTTCTACGTAACATGGTGGTTCATTCACTTTGTTGATGGCTTTTTCTCCCCTATCTACGCTCAACTTGGAATTGAAATCTTTGGTGAGCATTTTTTACTTTTCCGTTCCTTATGTTGGTAAATTGCTAATGTCGTCAAGGCTAGGTGCAATGTAGCTTTTCTCTTAGTTTCATTTGTAATGAAAGAGTTCAAAGGGATTGATGACTATATGTAGGTCTGGGATTTGTGACCTCCATAACATTCATATTTCTGGTCGGTGTGTTTATGTCATCATGGCTGGGAGCATCTGTTCTGGGTCTTAGCGAGTGGTTCATTAAACGGATGCCATTTGTTCGACATATTTACAGTGCCTCCAAGCAGATTAGTGCTGCCATATCACCAGGTTTGCGTTGCTTAAATTTTAATCTCCCTTTATTTTGATTTGGAGGTGCTCTTAAAAGGCAAGTTTCATTGTTTATGGCTTATCATTTCAGATCAAAACACTCAGGCCTTTAAGGAAGTGGCCATTATTAGGCATCCACGCATAGGTGAATATGCTTTTGGGTTCTCACTTCTGCTGTAGTTCTTCAAGTGAATTGGAACTGACTTCACTGTTTTGTTGCCTTAGCTGGATATCACAATTTGCCATTGTAAAAAATGTGGTTAAGAGAAAGTCATGGAGATTTAATATCCGACAAAATACCCTGTTTTTGTTGATAATCGAGAAAAATATAACTAAATTTGTCTCAAGCATGTCCTAGACACTTAGTCTACTCGCCAGTCGGCAATCTTTAAGTTTTTTTAATTACGGTCCAAAGCTGCTATAGTGAAAATGCTTTTATGATTGCTCTAAAATAGTGTAAGATATTTAGCTAAAATAGTATTTGGGGTTTTTCAATTCTACCATCATAAACTATCACTTAGTATTCGATTTAGCATAGAACTAATAGTAGTGTACAACAGAACCTTAGATTATGAACATGAAGTTGTCTCAAATAATATATTGCACATGAAGTTGTCTGAAAATACTCAAATCTCATCCTAACTTAATCAAGTGGTCAGCACCACCTTCCGAGATGGTGTTTTCCACCTCACCTTTGTGTTTATTGTTTATCTTCTTCTAATTTTGCATTACGTCTTTATTGCTACGAATTTCATTTTCCGATCTTCGATTTTTTGTCTTATGTGCAGGAAATAAATTGGTTTTTCAATATTCTCACAGATTACAATATAAAAATGTCTACCATTTTTCCTGAGATCAAGGTGTGGCTGCCAATTTTTTTATAAAAATATCTTCTCTTACACTATTATGCAGCTGATTACAATATCAAAACATTCACTAGACATCGATTTTTAAACTTTAAAATAATCATCATGGCCCCTTCTTAATGCGTGTATTGATGCTCGTGTATATTATCTGGTTTTTACACTACAAAACTTATTTCTTTCCTCTTTTAAGCAACTTATGGAATAACCGTTGAACCTTGAACATATCATGTATGCCTAATAAATTATTTTTGATTATCCTCATATTCATTAAGGAAAGGTTGGTATTAGAGGTTTCTTATACATAGTTGATTTTGCATCATTTTGTAGGGTTGCCAAGCGTACACTTGCATTCTGATACACCTGATGAACAATGTCGCCTAGTTCGGAGGAGGAAAAGGAACATACAACAGCCAACACTTTTACGCACAGAATGTTTGCTGCTCCTATAATTGAAAGGCCAACACGTTCAAGGCGGGTGCCTGCTCGATATGTTGATGGGGTTAGTAGTAGTGATGTAAATGAAGGCTCTACCTCATGCACCGGCTCATTTCGACAACCTATAGAAGCCAACAATTATCCGAATGTTCATCCTCAACCTATTCACACTACAATTCACTATCCGGGTTTGCCTCGACGAGTTTTGCCCAAGATGTTTTTCGGTTAATTGGAGTGAAGAGATCCTCGCATACATTTTAGCCCGTGGAGAATGCTGGGTTCGACTTGTGTTGCCAAGCAAGGAAAGGTTAAGTTACTCGTATATAAGGATATGCCGGACATTCTCAAGAAATTTCTTTCTCCTTCAATTGATTGGTATTCTAGGCATTTCAGAAAATTAGTTAGGGCTTATAACTCCCTCTTCACATTTATATCTTGTGGAGCCAACGTAGACAAGTTGATTAATAAGACAAATGGGCCTTATGTGTACAAAATAAACGGACTTACATACCATAGGATGGGTTCTCTTATCCCAAATGAAGGAAAAGACCCTCGGTGTGCTCAGCTTTATATCTTTGACACACGTAATGAGCTCATCAAATAGGGTAAATGCAGTGCGGCCTGATGTAGATGAAAGTGATGCGGTGGATAACAACATTGTGAAGTTGTTGATTGCCATGTTTGATGAGATTAATCCTATAGTGAAGACATTTAGGATGGCAAAAGACAAGATGGATAGTGGCGAGACAGAAACTTTGAGGATTCGTTTAAAAGCAGATCGGAGGACGGACGGACGTCAATATAATCTTCCAACGACATCGAAATAGTTGGATCGATAGTGGGTGACTTCAGTGCCGATTTAAGCAACAGAGATTTAATTATACAAAGTCATGACAACAACTTACAACGTGTCGGTGAGATTCATCCACTTCGATGGCTTTACAATATCCTCTCCTCTTCCCACATGGAGAAGATGGTTACCATCCCGATATACCGTTAGTTATGCTCGACCCAACCAAGAACTACGCCGAAAAAACTGTTTCGATGAAAGAATTTTATGCTTATGGATTTATGCACGAGTATAATGGTAATCCTGCTTTACTTTGCGGGGAAGACTTTTACAACAATATGGAGTTGATGCCTATTCATGCATAGAGCGTGAAAGGTTGTTATGGATTAGGCTGAACCGAGAGAAGCTAAGGATGGATATACTAAGTGGTATAGAAGACAGCTACTCTAGAGGAGATACTATGGGATCACAAGTTGGGCGGAGGATTATTCTACGGCAATCGTAATCTGGGTCACCAAGATATATGATGAACCATTTCCATGACTCAATGGCAGTTGTAGGGAATATGGATTCCCGCATTTATTCCTTACCTTTACATGCAATTCAAAATGGCCAGAAATCACCGAGGCTTTTAAAGATACAGTTGGCACGAATGCGAAGACAAGCATGATATTGTAAGCAGGGTTTTCAGGATGAAGTTGCGTGCTCTAAGAGATGATATAAAGAAAAAAAATCTTTGGAAGGGTTGTAGCTGGTACGTTCTCTATTACTATAGCTTGTATATAAAAACTTATTATTTCAAATTATGATCGTTCTTTTTGCGAGATATGCATGTTATAGAATTTCAAAAACGAGGATTGCCCCATGCTCATATGGTCATATGGCTGGGGAAGGAATTTCAGTCCAAGATGCCTCACATTGTTGATAGTATTGTCACTGCTGAGATTCTCGATCCTGAAAAAGATCGCCAAGGATATGATGTTGTTTGTCGTTTTATGATTCATGGACCCTGTGGACTCTCCGCACCATCTGCACCATGTATGGTGAAGGGCAAATGCTCAAAAGGTTTTCCCAAAGATTATTGCAATTCAACAGACAATCGACCATAACGGTATGTTTTTATACCGGAGGAGAAATACTAAGGTGCATTCACCGAAAGACATCATACTTGACAATAGGTATGTTGTTTCTTTCAACCGAGATTTAGTCGTGAAATACCAAGCTCACATAAATATTCAGATATGTACTCATGGAAAACTAATGAAATATCTTTTTAAATATTTGCATAAGGGTCCTCGACAGAGCAAAAGTTATCATCGAGAGAAATAAAAAAACTGGAAATTCTTCTCACCCATCAACACTCGAATCAGGTATGACTCATAATCTTTCGATGTTGTTGATTGCATTTCTAAACCAAAAGATGAGATTCAAGCATATTTGGACTGTAGGTATTTATCAGCTTATGAAGCATTCTGGAGGATTTTTGAATTTCCTATTCATGAGAGAAATCCAGCAATACAACGGCTGATCATGCATTTACCTAGCAAGAATAATGTGACAGTTAGAGATAATCAGACCTCTAAGCACTATTGTCAATAATCCACGGTCAAAAATGACACAACTGACAGACATGGATGGAAGCAAATGCAAAGTACCCAAAGCCAGGAAGCTCACTTATCAAGAATTTCCTACATAATGGACATGGCATGCCGATTCAAAAGAATGGACAAAGAGGAAATCCGGACGAGTGTGGGGAGGCTGATAAACATCAATCCAAGAGTCGGCGAAGCTTTCTTTTTAAGGATGTTGCTTACTCATCGTAAAGGTGCAACTTCTTTTAAAGATCTAAGAACAAGTGGACACAAAATGCTACGACACTTTTAGAGAGGTATGCAATGCTCTAAACTTAGTTGGCAATGATACTGAATGGAAAAATGCGATGGATGACACCGATACATGGGCATCTCCTGCCTATCTTAGGTACTTATTTGTGATCATCATAATATTTTGTGATGTTTGTGATTCAGTTGACCTCTTTGATTATTGCTCAAGCAAAGATGTCATGTGATATAATAGATCAAATTAGTCAACAATTGCGTTGTCCGCTAGAAAAAATCAATCCACGATTGGTGAAAGATTCTCTGCTTAGAGATCTCAAGGACCTTTTTGAAAAGTATTCCTTCACCCTGGAGCATTTTGGATTGCCATTACCATCCTCCGGCACTTGCAAATCAAGGAACAAGTTGGTTGAAAGACATTTGAATTTTAACTACAATGCATTGCAACAACATCATCGAATATGTATCCATCCCTAAACTATTATCGAAGCGAGCTTTCGGAAAAATTGTAGATTATGTGCACCAAATGAAGTCCCAATTATTTTTTATTTATGGTTTTGGAGGAACTGGGAAGACATATTTGTATGAAATTATTGCCTCTAAGCTTAGATCGGAATCCAGAATCGTCCTTACGAGTGGCGTCATCGGGAATTCGCTGCATTACTACTACCGAGAGGGCAAACTGCGCATTCTGTATTCAGCATTCCAATTAACATACATGAGTTTTCTACATGTAACGTTAAAAAACATTCAAATTTAGTCGAGTTATTACGGCGTGCTGAATTAGTCATTTGGGATGAAGCTCCAATGTCACATCGATTTTGTTTCGAAGCGAGTGAACCGAACTTTGAATGATATTTGTGAAGTGCAAGATGGAGTGTTTTTTGGAGGGAAAACATTTGTTTTGGGAGGAGATTTTAGACAAACGTTACCTGTGGTTGAAGAAGGCGATGAGTACGCTACTATCTCTGCTTCTATCATAAAATCAGAACTATGGTCGCATTTTGAGGTCCTTTCCCTCACTGAAAATATGAGGTTGAAACAACCAAATATGACCGACAATGAGAAGGAAGTTGTTCAAGAATTCGCAAACTGGATAGTCAAAGTAGGAGATGGAGATGTCCTTGGAGTATCTTTTAAAGCTGATGAAGATGAAAATTGGATAAAGATACCGGAAAAGTATTTAATCAAAGCGAGGACCTGATCCAATTTATACAATCTTTAATGAGGTGTATCCAGATTTCCTCAAGCAATACAATGATGCAGATTATCTAAAAAGACGTAGCATAGTAACTCCATTGAATGATACTGTGAACATCATTAACGACCAGATTCTATCACTCATGCCGGGAGACGTTCAATCTTACTTGAGTTACGATTGCTTAGATACAAATCGATCGGACTATGGTGATGCTAGACAATTATATCCTGCTGAATTTCTTAATACGTTATCCGTGAATGGACTTCGGATCACAATCCGTTACTTAAAACCAATTGCTCTGTTATGCTTCTTAGAAATTTGGATCCATCTAGAGGGTTGTGCAATGGAACGCGCATGATAGTGAAGAGGTGCACCGAAATGTGGTGGAGAGTCTGTCATTGTATCGGGATCGAAGATTGGAGAAATTGCTCATATACTGAGGATATCTTTGAGCGCCAAAAACAAGAAATGGCCATTTGTACTAAAACGTAGGCAATTCCCATTGAGACTAGCTTATGCAATGACTATTAATAAAAGTCAGGGACAAACTCTGAAAATTGTTGGACTATACCTTCCTGATCCGGTTTTTCGCACGGACAACTATATGTTGCTTTGTCAAGGGTTGACAATCTCGAAGGGCTTAAAATACTCATATGCAATGCTGCCTCTCATGTTTTGCCGGGATATACCAAAAATGTCGTTTTCAAAGAAGTGTTTAAGGACTTATGAGGTAACTATCTAAATTATATATATATATATACACACACATATTTTTATTTAACGAATTAATTCTGGCTACTAATACGTATGGTGTTTATTTTGAGAATATCTAATCATCCATCAACGAAAGAAATAAAGCCTTCTTCGATACACTCTGGAATGAATATTTCGGGTATGAAGATTAGAAGTAAATCTTTTCACTATTTCGACGTTCTTTCATATAAACCATTTCCATTGGAATGAAGTTCACAAATCTTGATTGCTAATATATATTGAGAATTCTGCTTAACGACGTCCGCTCTCACGGATAAATACTTGATGGATCTCTTGCAAGTGCAGATTTTAAAGTAGACATGACTCGCGTAGAACATCGGTTTGTTTGCAGCCACCTTCATTTGGAGATACAAATAAGGACTTATGAGGTAACTATCTAAATTATATATATACACACACACATATCTACGAATTAATTCAGATTACTAATCTGCATGCTTGATTATTTTCAGAATTTCGATGATCCATCAACGAAAGAAACAAAGTCTTCTTCAGTACACTCTGCAATGAATATTTCATGTATGAAGATTACAAGTATCTCGCTTCTTCACGATTTCAGCGTCCTTTCTTATAAACCATTTACCGTTCGAATGAAGTTCACGAATCTTGATTTGCTAATATATATTGAGAATTCGCTTTACGGCGTCCGCTCTCACGACAAATACTGATGGATCTCTTGCATGCGGAGTTTTTAAAGTAGACGTGATTCAGGTAGAACGTCGGTTCGTTTGCAGCCCACCTTCATTTGGAGATAAAAATAAACATGTTTAGGTGATCAACTGGCCATTGCAAAGGAGACTGGCCGTAGACTTGGAATGGGAACAAACATGTATCCATCTGGTTCTTTACTTGGGACCCACAAAGACTCTAGCATCGAAGGCCTCCCGATAGACGAGTTGATTGAGAAGGCCGATGGGTTCGCCGGAGTTTTTCCAGGTGTGTAATATGGCTGGTGTGTAACAAAAATCAGATTTTGAAATTTTTATATTTGTTAGTTAATCAAAGTATTATTTTAATTAGTTGATTGATTAATGGCAGATTGAGAATGAATATGGGAACGTGGATTCCGCATATGGATCAGGTGCCAAAAGCTATATAAAATGGTCGGCAAGTATGTCTACTTCTTTGGATACAGGCGTCCCTTGGGTTATTTGTCAGCAAGCTGATGCTCCTGATCCCATTGTGAGTTTTTCCTTTTTTGTTTAATAGTTATAATTATTAGTTAATCATTATTTATATATTATTATTTTTATTTTTTTAGACATTATCTTTATTATTATTATGAAGGGCAGGATAATTATGATTATTATTATTATTATTATTATTGTTATTTTTTTTATTTTTTTTTTATTATTATTATTATTGTTATTGTTATTGTTATTGTTATTGTTATTGTTGTAACATTGTAATTCTAAAACTGCAATATGACATTATATGATGGTGCCTTTAGCTATAAGACAGAATCCTCTCTTTCTCTGTATGCTATATATAGTAATTCTCATTGTTACAAGTTTTGATTACTTGCAGTTAAACACTTGCAATGGATTCTACTGCGACCAGTTTACACCAAAATCCAAAAATAAACCCAAAATGTGGACCGGAAATTGGACTGGATGGTAAGGATCGAAATTACTTCTTCAATATTCCACACAATTTTCATTATAAGCACATCTATATGGAATGGAAACATTAGTTTTCAGCTTCATATCTTCGTTTTCATGATTTAACCGAGACGAATCGAACAGGTCTAATAATTTAATAAGTTGTGCGGCAGTACCATGGAGGCACTAACTTTAGTCGAACTACTGGTGGCCCTTTCATTTCTACAAGTTATGATTATGATGCTCCATTAGATGAGTATGGTATGTATGCTTTAGATTGTCTTTACAATAACCTCTTCTGACGTTTCAAGAATAAATAACAATGAAAAGAAGATTATGTTAAATTGCAGGAATGGTAAGACAACCTAAATGGGGTCACTTAAAAGATCTCCACAAGGCCATTAAACTTTGTGAACCAGCTTTGGTTGCCACTGATCCAGCAACAACTTCTTT
>JANIEQ010001150.1:0-33612 GCA_024708375.1 Oxalis stricta | reverse complement strand
AGAAGTTTAATTACAATACTATAACTCTATAAGAGGATAATGAAGCCTTGATGTTGATGAAAAGGGGAAGGAAAAAATAGATATTTTATCTCACATGAGTCCCAAATATTGTAGATATGTCGAATTTTAATATGAGTATGTAAGTGATGTCGTGTAACACGATGTGCACACAAGAAAAATTATCTCGATTTGATAACAATAATTTTTAACAGTTTTGATTTCTAGGATTCAAACATAATAGTAAAGTCCTGCAAGAGGAATTCCCTATCCTTTTCCTACAATCTTCAAACGTAACAGTGGATGTTAAAACATCGATATTCCTGTCGACACTACATCATCTCTTATTAGTATGTGCATATGGTGTCTATATAAACTTTCAAGTTCTTTCTTCTTTCATTTCAGAGCATCATACAGTACTTATCATCAATGGTCGTCTCTGAGGCTCCGATGATACCTACCTACCTTATACACACGAAATTTCAACAAGTGTTGAATACCATCAACCCACATTTGTTTGTTTGCGCATTCAAATTCAATGATCCTCTCAGCAGTTGTTATACCAAAGTAAGCTCTCTGCTTGTTCCCATTTTCAGTTTCTCTTCCGTACCATGCAAGTATGTCACAGCATACTCCAGATACAACGCCTACAATCAACCAACAATTTCTAAAACATTAAAATCAGAAATAAGCTGTAGAGAAGTTGATGATCATTCTGCTTACACTTTTTCTTCTTTGTGAATGTTCCAGCCATGTGCTTGCTCTTCATTTTAGCAACAACCTAAAATTTCCCAGTTGTTTGTCAAAAATTATGCAGCTTTATTATTACAGTGATTAATATTATAACGTACCTGCCCATTTGAATTGATGTTGAAAGAAACTTGTTTCCAATGAAGTGCTCCTGTGACTCATCATCATCATCATCCTTTCATTGCCTATAATATAATGTTGAATTTGATAAAAATGTTGAATTAATATATACCTTTTCTTGTTCGTTTGAGGAGTTCACCACCCTCACGGACAAAGTTCAATGCTTTTGATATTTCAGACTCTTTTCCATCTTCGCTCACCTTGTCAGCCAGAGCGATACACCCCTTGTGCAGCCTCGCTCTTAGCATCGTAGCTTGTCTTAAGGCTGCATATTCATAAATTATTGTTAATCAGATTATATTAACCAGTCCTTTAAACTTTCTGTTAAAAAATTCCCTTCATTTCTAGCAGGGTTCTTTTTTGATATATATATATATATATATATATACCTGTGGCTGCTGCTGCCGTTAGGGTCATGATATCTCCATTAGTCCTAGCGTTGATGGCGGATTCTACGACGGCTAAGACTTGATCATGATCGGCTCCCAAGTCCTCTGCCATCTCGATGCAATGCGAGGCAACTAGAGCAGCAGCCGACGCAACTGCAACCGATATCGTCTTCTGCTTGATTGCAACTTGTGGCGGCGTTGCGTTCGAGGCAGCAGCAACTGCTGCAACAGCGGCGGCAACGCCAGCAACAGACACGGCTGCGTGGAGTTGTGCGTTTTGAGCTCTCACTTCCTGCTTCTTCCTTTCTTTCTGATCTTTTAGCTTCCTTCCCATTGTTCTTCCTTTTATTATCTTCTTGTACAGCTACATCAAGAATTAATTGCAAGGCAAGGATTGAGCAATATGATAACAAAATGAATATATACTGAAATTAATTACTACCTCTGTCCAAAATAGATGCAAACTTTTACATGCATTAACAAAATGAATATATACTGAAATTAAATATTATCTCTGTCCCAAAATAGATGGAATTTTTACATGCATTTTGTATTTAAAAATTTGCATCTAATTTGGGACGGAGATAGTAAATGAGACTTTTTTTTTTTACTTTACCCCATTTTTTAGCAATTGTTGATGCGAAATGAAGTCTGGATTCAGTGCTTGATGAAGTAAAAATAACTCCTGTTAAATATTTATATAGGAGTATAATTTTAGATAGAATGTACTGCTCTGCCTCTGATCAAATATTTCTCTGATTTTTACTCCATACTCGGTGTTTAAAGCATACTTTTCTGAATAAAATTGTTGTGTAACATAATTCAGCATCCTTAGAAACCTATTTACCTTCATTTCTTCACTATATCGTGGCGAAATTGGTGGACTAATAATCCTTTCTGCCAAGTCGTGCACCTGTAATAAAAAAATAAATGGACACTGTTATTACAAACTTATAATACAGTTCTTTCAATTTATATTTACAATTGTTAAATCTCAGAAAATGTTAAAAAGTAGAAAACATTATTAGTCAAGCAAGCACAGTATACTGAAATCGTACAGATTGTCTTGAAGCTGTGGAATTATCTTTTTCTTGTTGTTGTTGGTAAGCTTCAAATTTCAAGATGGGGGGCTTCTCAAGGTCTAGTTTAGAGGAGACATGATGACAAGTATTAGATGAAAGAGCTTTGGAGATCTCGATGGCCGATAGACTCCATGAGCGAGCCAAAACTCCATGGACTCAGTTGGGGTTTCCGGTGGAGCTGCATTGATATCAGAACTTGCAGGCAATGGTAGCCAACCAGCAGCAGGGCCATTCTCGTCTATGTTCTCTAGCTTTTTTGACGACGACGACGAGCTCGTCGTAATAACTGAGCAGCTCACTAATAACATAAATTCAAAGAACTAGATATATTAGTGCATTCCTATATTATTTTCATGGACTGTGCAAATGTAAAACAAAACATACATACTTACTTGGTTGTCGAGAGAGGTGTGTTTGTGAGATGGAGGTGCAATTCCTAATGCTATGGAAGAAAGAAAGAGCAAGTTGTCTGAGAGGAGGAAGAACAGTAATGAGGTATTTAACATGAATTTTCAAGTTAAATTGCATGGTTTCTCTTTATTCAGGAAATTCAGGAATTTAATTATTAATTAAAAGTAGAAGCAAGGATTACATAATGTATTTTCTAAGGGTATGCAACAACTCCCTCTCACTGTGAAAAGACACAACTTATCCCTTTATGAAAACAATATTTGCATTCTTTTTACACGAATTTTTTTTATCATTATTATAATGAAGGGTAGTATAGAAAGAAAAAAAATACTAGTAAATGCTTTCTCGGGTTTTTTTTTTCCCTATGTCTAATGCTGATATGCTTATCTCAATTATCTTCTCTTCAAGAGAACAAGATGTAGAGACGTGTACTTATTACGAGTTGTAGAGACTTATACTTATACTAGTTCCCTTTCATGTTCTCAAATCCAAACTACATGTAGAAGGGACTCGAACGTACATAAATACGTGTCCAAACGAATCTATACTCGTTCCTCATTTCAATGATATTGTAAAAGGAATTCGATATTCTGTCGAAACAGAGTTAAAGAAAAGTGATGCATACATACTAGACGAAGTCTTGCTCAACAAATTTCCAATTTATAAATGGAAAAGAATAAACTTCAATGAATGAAAGAATGATTTTCATCGACATTCGACCCTCAACATAACTCTTTGCATTGCTTTGTCCTGAAATTATGTTAAAAGCTTTGTCCTGAAGAGAAATACATTACATAATCAAGTTGAACAGAATCAGTCAGTCAACACACTGAAATTGAATATTCTACTTATAAAAGCTTTGTCCAGTTATTGTGTTGAAAATAAAGATAAGAAGAGAGGAGCGGCGGTGGGTTTATAATCATAACTTGGGGTTTTCTTTTGTCACCATTATCTATCTATCTATCGTCGAGATTACTTTTCTTTAAGAAAAGTAAAAATAGAAGGGACCCAAATTGTTATGTTTTGTTTTCTAATTTGATTAACATTACCTGGAGACTGTACATAATTCGTAAAAAGGAAAGTCTGACTGTGTGATGATCAGCATAAATGGCGCATTCGACCATGATATTTCAGGTAAGCATCATCAAAGGAAGAGATAAAATCAAAGTGCTCTGTCAGTATCAGTATAATCATCATCAGATTGTGGAAATAATTGAGTTTGGATTCTTATTATTTTCACCATATATTCATTCATATGCATACTTTTCTTTTCTTACTGAACAAAAGTCACTGACTTTACCCAGATACGTGCACTGATGTTGTCCTTTTCCCTTATCAAAGTATTCAAATAAACATTATTCTATAGGTAAAAATAAAATTTAATTCCTTCAATTTGGCCATAGAATAGGAGGGAAACAAAGAACTTCACAATAACACTGGCTTCACAACTCCGATCTATCTATTATTGGCTAGGGGTGTTGAGAAACCGTCTGAACCGATCAGGCTTAATCGGTTTACAAGTAGACGATCTCATCCCAAGTTGTCACAAGAAGCCACTTGATTCTATTATCATCAAAATAAAAGGAAGATTACTACTACCGTACTTTAATCCACTGAAATAACAATAGTGGGTTTCTCCGGGAGGCTTTTATATATGAACCTCCATCAACCCACCATCATTTTGCTTTAAGTCTAATCATAACCAGTTTAAGCCACACAAAAGAATACATAAACATTTCCAATTGTCCCCACATTCCACTAACATGGAAACTCGAGCAACAGATAAGTCATTACCCTTTAGATTTTGATCTTTCTCCATCATAAAGGCTACACAAAGCACATCCTTGTATTTGATTATGGTAACTTACATAATTCAATTATGAGTTAAAATCCCAATAAGCTTAAAGATTAGTTAGTAAAACACTACAAGGGGATCCTACAGCTACTTCTCTAAGTTAGAAACTTATTGTACAGGGGTGATCTTGTTTTAGCACCACTTTATTATCACATGCATAAATACTTAAAACTTTAGAAACTTGAACCTTGGCCAAGGAAATATTCCAGCATGGCTGCTGCTCTGATTAGGTCTCCAATGTTGACCAGCATTAACTTTAAGGAAGAGGCCCTTCCTTGATGTTTTTGTTAGCAAACTTTTGAGATTTTCCACAACATAGATCCAGGACTTGATTGTAAATAGTTGGGCCATTAGGGATTGAATTTTGAGATGCTCCGTCATCAACTGTGCCAGTTATTTTGCAGAGGACATTCGGAGTAATGATGGCATCCAGCTACTTGAAGCACCCGTTTTGTTCCCAAGGCCATTGTTAGCATTCTCAGAGTCAGTTGGTCCTTGTTTGGCAGAGTTTCTTTTAATTGTACTAGGCAAAGCAGATGAGGACAGAATCGGTGCGTTGCTAGAAGTCTGCAGCAAACATGATTTACAAGGGTTGTTATTCTCATTGATTTACATAATATTTGTATACACTTCTAAGGGAAAATTCATGAGCAAAAGAATTAATGGACTTCTGGAAAGAAATAACTTCCTCATCTCATTCAGCATATATATGTCTACATAGATATACACACAGCCATGATATCTTCCATACCACTAGAGCACTTACGTGCTTTCCAGCTGGATTAGTGCTCCAATTTTGAACTCCCCGATGACCTAAACTGCTTTTGGGTATCTCTCGAAGAGAAGTTCTTTTGATGCTCTGTGCTCTGCTGAAACAACTTTGACGCCTGCAAGTAAATTAAAAAATTACCCATGATTCAAAGAATTTGGAAACTCACCATTTCAGGCCAAATACATAAATTAAACACTGGTTAAATTACGAAACCATGAATGATGTACTTAAAATAATAACCAATAATTTCATCTGAGTCACATCAACAGTGTTAAGCTGGTCCAAACACATGTTCAAAGAATTTGGAACTAACGACTTTGACGCCTGCAAGTAAATTAAAAAATTACCCATGATTCAAAGAATTTGGAAACTCACCATTCCAGGCCAAATACATAAATTAAACACTGATTAAATTACGAAACCATGAATGATGTACTTAAAATAATAACCAATAATTTCATCCGAGTCACATCAACAGTGTTAAGCTGGTCCACACACATGTTCATAAGACACGAACACAATCACAATACATCCTCCTTGAACTAACCTTTATGCTTGGTTACATCTGAAGGCAATGCTCGAGAGCTATTCACTTCAGGAACCGCCCGCATATCCTACACATTATGAGAACAGTATAAGCAGCAAGATTATACAAAATTGAAAGGTACTCGTAGGAAGAACCTATAGGATGAGGAAGCCTGAGGGAAAATCGAATTTCCATGCAAATAGAGGGATAGGAGGTACTTACCGATGATTGACCCTGCATCTTTGTCTTCTGTGCCTGATGGTACTTTAGAATGGTCCAGTCAAAATGTAATCAAACTCATATCCTGAAAGAACATGAATAAGATGTAAAACAGAAATAATGGGAAGAGTTAGATCGAAAGCAGCAAAATCTAGATGCTGACTGCAAAAGAATACCATTTAAACTAATCTGATGATGTTTGTCAAAAATGACATAGTCATCATCCAAAACAAAAGGCAAGCCCTTAATTTATTTTTTTCCTTCGACTTACATTATAGATGGTAGAGACAGGGCTTGTTTGTTTAGGTTGTCATATGGATTCCAAAATATTATTGATGATTGGTGATTCAAAGCAGTCACCTACCTTGCCGAGTAAATAAGTCACGAAACAACCGCTTCAGAAATCCATAATCCGGACGCTGATCGAATGTTAGTGAATAGCAATAGTATGAGAGTACGATGCAAATTCCACAGGGTGAGACTTGCAAAGAACCTGTAGGAAAAAAACCAATGTGATATAATATTATAGGAAAATACTTTGACAATGAAAAAAGTTGCAACAACAGAAGCTAAAAAATGATAGTTTGCCTGAGAAAGTCAGGGTTGTCAAATGAAGACTCGGTACTTGAGAAGAACCTATGATTTTGCGTGCTGCTTTGCAGAAAAAACAATCTCAATCCTACTATGAGCACTAAAGTTGTCGAAATCTTGGACCTTAAGATCTATATTAAATTCAAAAGGGCATACCTCAATAGGGGTGGTTATCTTCTTCTCACGTATCTTATCATATTTTTGCTTCTTAGTAGCAGCCTGTAAACCCTGCCAAGGAAGGCTGAATTCAGGAAAGAAACAAGTCAGACTCACAAAGCTGATCCATATAAAAGCATCAGATACAAAGAATAAAATCATAACTGAGAACATGTTTGAATTCAGATGGCATACCTTCCCTCTCAAAAAGTATAAAAGAACATAGCCCAGGGACTCCAAATCGTCACGGCGGCTTTGCTCTGAAACAATGAAGCAAAATTTAGAAAAGACACAGGAGTAAAAGTAATAAGAAGCTTTTGCAGAAAGGTTGGCTTGGGATTTCTTATGCTAGCCATACTAAAGATGCAACAAAATAGGATATGCCTACCATATCCCAGATGTGTATTAGAACTAGCATAGCGTACAGTCCCTGTCAAGTTTTTGTTCTCCTGTGAGGGCATCATGGTTGAAAAAATAAATCAGACAATGATGGGTGCAACTTGGAGAATAAGGCACAACGAAAAGAACAATAAAGGAATGGCAAAAAAACTGAAAATCTTGTTTCCAGTATATTACAATCACCTATAAGGAATATGCCGTTGAGTTGCTGGATCCCTGTATCTTTTTGCAAGGCCAAAATCAATTACATAAACCTGAAGGATACAGAAAAACTATTAAACATAATGATAACAGAAGAAAAAAAAAAAAGGGCCATCATAAAAATCAATACCTGATTAGCCTTTCTTCCGAGACCCATGAGAAAGTTATCTGGCTTGATGTCTCATGCAAGAATCCTTTGAATGAACATATTCCACTCTGGAAATCTAGAATAAAGAAACAAAATCAAATCAATCTTTCTTAATTTTTTCCAGGAAAGAATCAGTATTTAGCAATACACAAACAAGATTAGAAGCCCCTTTATCGCACAAGCAATTGAGCAAGTAATTTAATTTGAGAATCTCTGAAATCTAAGCAGTTGATAGATTCTCAACCTCAACTCAAAACCCTTCGCCTAGTTCTCATTCAAAAAATCAAATCAACATGAACATGGACAAAACTTGAAACAAAGTATCAGTCAATCCATCACACCATATTATGTGGAGATTACCATTTGTTCAGCCAGCATTAAGACCGTTTTCAGGGAAAACTTCCTCCCACAATACACGAACAGGTCTTCTAGACTGGGCCCTAGCAGGTCCATAATTGAGTGCATTTCTGCGTCTCCATCTACACCCAGACCACCTAACATTTGCAACTCCACCTAAAACAATTCGAGGAAGAATAGAAATGAGCACCATTCACTGATTTCCAGAATTGATGAATTAGAGGTCTTAAGAGCATCCTGCTCAGCTAAACACAACACAAAGCACTCTCTCCAACTACTTACTCGATCCTTGAAGAATGTTATACAGCTTCTGCTTCGTACAACAACTGCGGATGTTTCGTGTGCTTGTTCTCCTACAAACACAAGATGGAAAAAAAAAAAAAAACTAATTTAATACAAATAGTAAGCTAAAAAGGCAAAAAAATTCTAACTACATCACACGAGTTCTCTACAGCAGAATAATAAAAATGACAGCCAAATTTGAATTCTCACAATTTTCACAGCAACGATTTCCCTGGTTCTCAATATGAGTAGCTGAAAAGGGAAATCAAAATTCCACTGTTAACAAAAAAATAAAATGGATCATGAAAAAAGAAAAAAACTTGGATGCAGAAGGAAGATCCACAAACCGAGAAAAATTTCGCCAAACGATCCGCTCCCAACTTTGCGACCTAGCTTATACTTCCCTCCAATGATTCTCTCCATAGTAGACTTAGACTAGCTGCTACTTGTTTCGATGCAGATAGAAATATAAATTATCAATGGGGAAGAAGAAGAAGAAGAGGATATAATAGAGCGGAGATAAATTATTAATGAGGTCCTTTTCCGGATTTAATAACAAGTTTTAATAAGGAAGAAGGCCATATGAAAAATGTGCTACTAAAGTAAAACGAGTCGATGGTATTTATAAAGAAGCTTCGTGGGTCTGAAAATTAATTGTGAGGGGCAACTAGTTAGTTTGGTTAAACTAAAGGACTTATTTTTAAAACGAATTGTTTGTTAGCCGTAAACGGATAGAATTTCAAACGACGGAGACAGTCAGCCATTTATTTTTTGATCGAACAGTTTGTGAATTTTAGAGGTCTGGATAATAATAGGATAAGCATTTGCCTAACTGGATTAATAAGAACTTTATTCAGTAACTGCCGACCTAATTAACAACGTATAGTATTTAATGACGTGTGATATAGATTGCTTCTTTATGGATTATAATTGATATTTTATCTCAACAAATATTATGAGGTTTAGAAAAAAAATTTATCCAGTTTTTTTTATTGTTTTACAAGTTTTTTCTTCACCATCACATCATGTGACTCAGCTCAACTTGTACAGTTACCCTTTATCCTACTTGGCAAATTGATACATCCTCTTAAACCACCATCCTAATTTTCTAATGATTTTTTTTTTCTTTCAAATTCTTAATGATTTTCTTAATCCAAAAATTTATCATAATAATATAAATTATATTTGAAGGGGAAGTGGTGCAATTTAGTACGAGGAGAGTTGGCTTACTCGAGAGATCTCGGAGGAAGAGGTAAAGCGGCCTTATGGAGTATTGGAGATGGGAAAGCTCCGGGCATTGATGGCTTCAATGCTTGTATTCTTCAAGCACCATTGGCAAGTGATAGGAAGGGATGTGATTGAGGCCGTTATGGTGTTTTTTCGCACTGAGAGAATGATCAAGCAATTTTGTTCTACAACTTTGACGATTATTCCGAAGACTTCTGCTCCTCGGGGGTTAAAGGATTACCGTCCAATAGCGTGTTGTACAAGTGATATACAAGGTTATCTCCAAGATTCTCACGTCGCGTCTTGCACATAGTTCTACCGGGTTTGATAAGCCCCCTCAATCGACATTTGTGGTTGGGAGAGTTATCACTGACAACATTCCGGTTGCGCATGAACTGGTACGTAATTACCATCGTAATTTGCCTGATTTACTTTGTCTTGTGAAGATAGATATAAGAAAGGCGTATGATTACGTGAATTGGAATTTCCTTGAGGAATTGTTGTATGGTTTTCGCTTTCCTCATAGATTTGTCGGTTGGATAATGGTGTGTGTTAGGACGGTGCATTACTCGTTATCAATTAATGGGGGGTTTGGAAGGATACTTTCTAGGGAAGAAAGGCTTGAGGCGGGGTGATCCTATTTTCCCTTTATTGTTTGTTTTAGTTATGGAAGTACTTGTCGCGTATGCTTACAAAGGTGCCGACAGGTTTTGTTTTCATAGAGGTTGTGAGTCTTTGAAGTTGAATCACCTATGCTTTGCAGATGATCTCTTCTTGTTCAGTTTGGGGGATGAATTTTCGTGATGTGGATGAAGTCTCGGTTGGATAAGTTCCATGGGTACTCGGGGCTGCAAGTGAGTGATGAGAAGAGTTGTATATTTTTCAGTGGAGGGTATGTTGAGGAAAAGGATTTGATACTCGAAGAAGTGGTTTCCGGCTTGGTCAGTTGCCGATGCGATATCCGGGAGTACCGCTAATATCTACTAAATTGAAGAAGGAGCATTGTTTGTCAATTGTTGAGGCGGTGGACTCTCGCTTAAGGAGTTGGGCGATAAAGCACTTAACTTATGCTTGGTAGACTTGTGTTGATTAATTCAATTCTACGAAACCTTCAAGTGTATTGGTGCTTAGCTTTTATTTTACCAAAAGCAATAGTGAAGGTTATCGATGCCAAATGCCGGTCTTTTCTATGGACGAGGATGGGTGATTCAAAGAAGGGGCTGGTAGCACGGAAAACGGTTGTAGGTCGAAGAAGGAGGGTGGGTTGGGTGTGATTGACCTAGTGGTATGGAATAAAGCAGCATGGGGAAACAAATGTGGTCTATTCTAGCCGAGAAGGAGTCATTGTGGGCTAAATGGATCACCGAAACGAAATTACGTCGGCTGAGCTTTTGGGGACTCAAGAAACCGCCTGATGCAAGTGCGGCGTGGGGGAATTTGTTGGATCTTCGAGCCGATTTTAAGAAGTGGTTTATGTATGTGCTTGGACAGGACTGCTTAGCCTCATTCTGGTTTGATCCATGGTTACCGAGAGGGTGCTTTAGCTGACTTGTTTCCAAATATAAGATTTGCGATATGCTTGATGTGCCTAAAGGTTGCAAGGTGAATCAGCTATGTGTGGAAGGACTATGGCGTCTACCAATTCCAATTAGTCAAGAAATTTCGGATGCATGGGCTTTGGTACAAGTCTGTTCGGTGTCTTCTATGCCCGATCGACTAATCTGGAAAGCCAAGTAAAACGAGTAAGTTCTCCATCTCCTCTGCTTATGAAGCTTTGCGCGTAAAGTCCCCTGTGATGAGATGGGCGAGGTTGATATGGAGTAAAGGCCCTTGTCCCCGCCATAGTTTTGTTGTATGGCTGGTTATTTTAAACCGTTTATCGGTTAAAGCAAGATTATACGAGGTGGGGGATGTGTGCGAGATAATACGTGTCCTTGTTGTGGTGTGGGAGATGAAACAAGAGATCATTTGTTCTTTGCGTGTTCATTTTCTAGTTTTGGTATGGAATGTTGTTATGTTGGTTGCTGGTATTAGGCGACAGTCGAAGGCTTGGCATTGGGAGTTAGCATGGTGGTGCCGGAAGACGAAAAGTAAATCTCAATTAGCTGTATTGAGGCGTCATATGTTCTGTGCTACTATATACTACATCTGGATGGAGAGAAATGCTTGTGTTTTTAACAATCAACAAGTCAATTTTCGTAGAGTAGTTGGGAACATAAGAGAGTCCGTTCTTTGTTACTCTTCTTGTGTTAAAGATAGAGGTTTGAGTAGACTTTTGGATACTTGACGGATTGTATAGAAAACGCACTGATTATTTTCTTAATGTTACTTGTGTATACTTGTTTCGACGGTTTGCCTTGATGAATAAAAATACTAGTTAAAAAAAATATAGATTACATTTAATATATTACTATTAAATACATTTATCATGATAATTACTACACTAAACACATTTTTGTTGGCTGTAAATGCTTATATTAAAATAGAAAAATATTATATTGCCCCAAACTGCATGTATCATGAGTGTTTAATCAGTAAGCCTTCTTCCTCATCCTTGACATTTTTATCTGGACTAGCAGAAGAATTACCATAAGCCTTACAACAAACAACATAATAAACAAAATTACCTACACTCAAACAAAAAGAAGCCAATAATAATAATCATAATGTCCCTTATTCAGGTTATCGGAAAGCCAGCTAACTTTCCCTCCTCCGCCAGTCATCCTATCAACCGTACTGAACAAGAAACTTGCTAACAAGTTTCCGATAGCCAATCCTAATCCGTTCAATGACGACGCTATACTCGACATGGTCATAGGAAACTCCCTGTAGAAGAATTCGTATTGGCCTATTCCATTGAAAGCCTCGGCCATGCCACAGAATATGTAGTAAGGCAGTAGCCACAGAGCTGACATGCCGACGACAGCTCTAGGATAGTCAGAAAGGCCTTGGTCGATCATGATTTGTCGTCGGATGCTCTCTATGGCTGCTAATGATGCCATGGATAAGCAAGAGCATAGAAGTCCAAACCCCATTTGGTTTTTGATGCTTAGGCTCACTTTTCTGTTCATGATTTTTGATGCTACAGGAAGGATAACAAAGTTGTTGAGGAAAAGACTGGTTATTACAGAGAAAACTGTGAACATGGCGAATGATCCTGCCAGGATTTCAAAGTTGGAGGTGATGTGTCTGTCCATGGAACTTGCCTGAATAATTAGTAAGGAGCTCTGACTAACAGTTGCTGATATCATAGAATCCAGTAGTCCATATCGGAATAACTTTAATCAAAGCCTTTAGCTCTTCTACTTGATCTACATTACAAAGACTTGAAGGATCTGAAAAAGCTGTAGGATTACCTTGTTCAGGATTTCTAATCAGGCAAGCTTTGTTAAGAGAACCTGGAGGATGCACACGAAACAGAACAAGTTATGACTCAAACTTAAAATTTGATTTCAAATTATTGACTAAATACCTTAGTTTGTCGCTGGGAGAAAATAGGTCTGATCCTGGCTTATGGTGGTAGTAGATTCCATCATCATTGTTTTCTGGTAATCTAAGATGTCAGGAAACCACAATGACTCGAGCAAGTCCAGTGAAAGAGGCTCTTATTAGCTCTCAGCTTGATATAAATTGGAGACGCCATGAAAAACGAACATGCTGATTAAAACATCAGAACTGCAGGAATTCCGAAACCCAATTGCCATCCATAATGATCTTGAATGTACGCGATGCAACTAAATGCCAAAAGAATCGAAACCAAACTGGCAGTGTAATACACGCATGAAGTATTTCTCCAAGGAAAATGAAGATGGATTTTCTTCTTTCTTATCCAATTGATCAGCACCAAAGGCTATAGAACGTGGCCTGATTCCTCCAGCTCCAACAGACATTAAAACAAAGGAAAAAAATAAGACGATAAGCTGGAAAATTGATGCAGATTCGCAATTCTCGACGCAAGGTGAAGGCCTTAGTTGAGGAAAATGGCAGTTACCCATAGAAGAGTAATACCCTGCATCGATAAATTCGATGTTACATTCGATCCAAGTAATCTTATTAACAACATATATACAGCAATAAAGTAAAAAAAGCTACCACAAGGCTGGAGATGCAACCGAATCCAATAGTAGCGAAACGGCCAAAGTAACAATCTGACAGAAATGCCCCGACGACTGGCATGAAATTTGTTGCGGCACTCCACATTTTAAGTATTCTAGTTCCAGTAGCCAACGGCAACCGATAATCTCCCATCAAATAGAGGATCATATTTGGAGTCATACCAAAACTAGCCAGCCTCTCAAAGGCTTCATTAGCTGTTGTTTAATGGTACAAAAACAAGTTAATTTCAAAATTTCCGCCTTAATTTGTTTCCAATGTTATGATAAGATAGAAGATGTACCTATGATGAAGGGCATAGTCTTAAGACCACCCTTTTGGTTTCTTGTCCCCAGAAGCTTTTCTTTCACCATGTTTTCTTCTACTTGTGCAGAATTCTCCTCCTCCATGAACGGAACCTTCATGTCTTCAGTAATAAAAATGAACAATGCAGAGAAGAAAAGAATTTAATGATCAGTCACAAATATATTGACTAGTTTTCATAGCTGATGATGTTTTTCCCCGGTCAAACGTTTGTTTGTTCTAAATTCTTATTGGGCGTGCTGGCTGCAGTGCAGGTTTGGAAAACTAGAGGTGGAAATCGCTGTAGTTGATCAAGTCAAATCATAATGTAAGTTTTACCAAAAATATTATTGCCGATTAAATCATGATTACATCAGTTTTAGAATAATTACTGTACATTTGTTTGATGATTGTACATCATTTGCTGAAAAATCCAAAGATATATGGTCAAATTTGAAGGGATCCAAAGATTCTGAGTCACGGAAGTCAAAGTTTCTGAAATCAAAGTTGGGTTTAAGTGTATACTTAGGTGACAAGGCCTATGTGATGTGGGGCCCTCAAATTAAAGTATATGGACAAAATAGAAATGTCTAAATCTTAAGGAAGGAAAACTAGAGTAGAAGGTGAACATTTTCACGATTTTTGTTATTTAAATATTTTCATGAACATTTATGTACAGGAAGAAATCATTGCTACATTTGAGTAAACAGAGCAAAACCGTGCTCTACCGGGATAATGGCTGGCTGATATTCGCCATCATATATGTGTGAGTTGTGAAATCTGACTGTATCTATAGACCAGGGGTTTGAGAAATGGAGCGACATTGAAAACCCCACCGACATCAACCTGAACTCTAAGAGCTTGCTTTAGAATCTCAGGCGAAGAGGTTTTGCCTTTCCATGTAGTTGAACCATGGTCCTCCTCCCACTTCCACTGCCGCCATGTTACTCGTTGCGTCTAGAACTACCTGCATCGTGAAAAGTTCACTAAACTTGTGTCTGAGTCTGAATAATTTCAGAAATGATGATGATATACATACCTTCCCTTTACTTCCATCAGATCTCCGCTCCCACATTTGTAGTCTAAGCTCTCCAAAACAGCTATCTCTACATGCCGGAGCAAATCCAGCTTCAGCTAGTCGGAGCACGTAACGGTGAACCTGGATCGTCGGTTTTTGCCTCTAATTCCACCTGTCCAGATCACATACCATATTTAAAAAGTCGATTTCATTAGGTTAAACTTTTTAAATACGAGGAAGAAGATGATGATTATTACCAGATGTGTCTCGTTCTCAGCAGCCATGTACAGTAACCCCATGGTCTAACTTCCCAACTCAATCGCCATTCCATGGCACAAACTCGTGGAAAATTCCATTGCAGTGAACTCCAATCTGCACAAAAGGATATACTTGTTCATTTAACAAGTAGCAACTTATTTTGAAGTATAAAATCGCAAATTTTTACTCTTTTTACATCTCTTTTCATAGCTCACTCGCGCTTCATAAAAAGGTACATTGAAGAAATAGTAAGATGAGGATTAAGAAAGAAATTACCAAACGCAGCATTTTCAAAAGTCTCTGTTAGTCCAGGCAGTTGCCTTAATCCACCAGCTGCAGTCAAAGCAACTTCTCCTTTGTGCCTTCAAAAACATTACATTGAACCTGTAGCGAAGGAAAAAAAAACTCATTTTTGAGCAACTGGAAAATAATTAAGAACATATACAAATACACTGGAAAAAACAAATTCCCTTAAAATGATTAGGCTGCAATAGTATTAATTCAAAGGTATAACTTATAACTAGTCCCTCCTAACACAACTTTGTGTAGCTGGCAGATAATGAAGAACTGAAACTAATACACCAAATAAACAACAATAACTGCCTGAAAAGTAAACTGAACCATCGCCAGGGATGACAAGTTATGGGATGTGAAAAATTGCCCAAAAACCACTTTCTAGGAAATGCTCCAATTCTTTTCTGAATATGAAGGAGCATCCTGGGAGGACTCAAACCTTTCACCATCCCCTCTATCCAACCTGTGATTTAAAGAGAAAATGGCTTTTAGACTGTAGTTGAACAGGAAAAATTAAAAAAATCTTTAACCAAGAAACCAAACCACTCGCTGATACTTTGATATGCAAATAAGAGGAAGAGTATAGCGTGCCTGTTGAGAAGACCAGCTGCCATGCAAATCTGCCAGTGAGGTTCAAACACAGGAAATGCTGCAAGCCAGCCAGCTGTTGACTTCTGTTTAGACCCAGCATCGCCCCATCCATATACAGGTCGGGTGCTGTACTCCCAACGTGCGGTTTTCACTATTTCAGCAAAATCTGCCCTACAATAATTAGAGGAGGTTATGTCTTGTCAATCCAAGAGGTTAAAATCATTTACCCATAGTACTACATATCATGTTAAAAGAATGGTTTGGTGAGAAATTGAAAGGTCAGCACAGAAAGGTACACTACTTATGGTTTGCACACACTTTGATGGCATTTAGGGATTAACTGTCAGCACGGGCAATTGTGAGCTTCAGGAAATCCAAAATACAAGGTTTAAAACTAGAATCTAGTTTAGAAAGGTACAAGTACCTTCCATCATCTTGAATAAAACCTTGATGCCAAAGTGGTGTGACTTGAAAACCTTCGGAAACTCTTTTAGTAAATTCCTGCATGGAATAACCAAGTACAATTCAGTGATATACAACAGAAGAAAAAACTGGCTACTGAGACACATAAGAAATCAAACAACAGTAGGTATAAACCTGAGGAGGAACTTCCTTGAATGGAGAGTCGAGCATTTTTCTCAGCAATAAATGTGTGTCCCAACATCAACTCGTGCCTATCTAAATATTTGTATTAGCAAGGTATTAGAATCAGAAAATAAGAATAAAGGTGACCACAAATGAACCAGGCCTCAAATTCAATCTTACATATCTACCTTGCTTACATAATTATTCATTACTCGAATTGTTTCGTAATTATTGGTAATATTGTACTTACTTCCCAGAAGTTGGTAGAATCAAAGGAGTATTGACAAATGTACTTGTCATCTGCACCAAGAGGTTGAAGCTCCAACACCAGTGTTTCGGGGGCCATATTGGGCAATCTCTAATGGAGTAAGTTCCTTACGAAACAAAGGATTATCAACAGCATACATGAAGCATGAAGCTCTGCCTTCGTTCCGGAATCGATACCTTAAAATACCACCCCTCGAAAAATTTCCTACTACTCCCATCAAAATGGAACCTAACAAAGAAACAGTTTTGCAAATTCAAAAACAGAAACTTCACAGTCAAATCAAATCAAATCAAACAGATTCTCAATATTGTAAACTACCCGCTGTGAGGAGTTCGAAGAGCACGATTAGGCGGCGTAGTGAGTCGTAAACAGGTTTTACGAGACCCGAATTCGAACTCCGATCATCTGTTCCGTCAAGTGTGGAAGAGCCAAGCGATTGGTTTTCCGATTACCGAATTGATAACGGAGTTTAGCCTCGAATTCCTCTTCCATTGATGAAATTTAAGTTTGCAAAAATTGGGTTTTTGATTTTGCGAAAAACCCAATTTGGTAGACAAACTGTGAAACTCATGGAGTGAGTTGAGCTTTGCGTCCATGGACGTCATCATCGAAATCCAAATCCTGCAACAAAACTAATTTCGCTCTCTCTATTAAACTTGTTCTAGTGAAATCCGAGCTTTCATGTATGAAATGAAAACAAATTAAGCTGAATAATTTTGGAATATTATAGGGACAGGACAGGTGGGAAATGTGTGGTGTTTTAGTTTGCATGTGCCACAAGTCGAGAACTGTCATTGTTTATGTCGAGTGCAGTGTGGCTTTACTGCGTGCATGTTTTCCACGCCTTAGAAATTTGAGAGGATCATAATTAGTGCAGTACGTTAATGTCAAATATGACAATAATTTCAAATGAAATTAATTAATGTTCATAATTACTTTAATTCTCAAAATTAAAGGATATATACAACATAAAAAAAAATTAAAGGATGTACTAGGGATTACTGAATTTTTTGTGACAGAGAATTAGCATAGTTGATTAGTAGGACTACAGAATTAGATTGCATTCATGATTCAACATTTGAAACAAATTTCTCTGAGATTCAAACCTACAAAGTACAAACACATGTTCATCGTGCAATCTGTGTTTACAACAGCCTTTTGTAAGATTCATAAAAATAAAAATAAATAAAAAAAGCCTTTTTATAAGTTTCAACAAATATAATATTGAGATATAATTTTAGAGATCCAGATTTCTACAAGCAATAACTAGACTTGGTCACGATTGAGTGTTGAACCTGATACGATCTTGAGTCGGATCGATCAAATCCGGACCCGATCCGGTCAAACCCCGTCGAGACTCAAAATCGACTCGAATCTGTAAAAAATCGATTCATGGTCGGTTCGATGATGTGGTCGAACGAGAGTATGACATGTGTCAACATATGATGATGTCGACGAATTTTCAATGACACATGATAAATAAAGCTGACACGTGGACGAATTAAAAAGTGACACAAACATAAAAATGGTATGTGGACCCGTTGACCAACCCGTTCGGATCCTAGAAAAAAATGGATCGGAGCCGATTCACACTTTCTCGACCTCGTCGGATTTGACCTTTATAAACCCAAACTAGCCTTTGACCATCTCTAAGCATAACTATCTTATCATATATTCAAAATTAGTCAATATAAGTTATCAAATGAAGAATTTTGGTTCACAGCCAAAATTATCAATTTATCGTGAAAAGTTATCAAAATATATCTTATAGACAATAATACGACATATTTCATGTGTATTTTTGGATGAGTAATTTTTAAATCTCGCGACTTAATTTTTGTAGTGACCAAAAAGATCACGATGACGCAAAGATCACATAAGAACGGAGGCACGATCGAAAGGTGCAAAAGAAATAGACAAAATAGGGGGTTCCAACTACATTTCGTTTAAGAGTCTTCGACGTAATGGGACCTACAAGGCTCACCTCCAGATAGTAGTAAGGATGTGTAGATACGAGTTTGTGGTATTTTTCTCCTACGAAGAAGATGAGCTCCTAATCTTTGTAATCGGTAGTATGATAATTGTGAATAATTGTGATTAGGGTTTAGAGGTGTCACCTTAGAGAGATTATATAGGAATATATCCCTTATTGGGATTTGATATCCCACAATCTTCTTATTAAATTATAACTCTTATTACTAGGTCCATAAAATCAACTTAAAAAAATACTTTATTTTCCGGACTATTCTGTTGCAGACCGCTTTGACCGGTCGGACGACCTTGTTCGGGAGACAGCCTCGATCGAGCCAACTCTCATCGATTAGCCGACCGGCCAGCCGAGGATCTCTCGCAACATCTTTCATTTGGCTTCCATCTTTCACTTTCTTGTTCATAAATGCATGTCTTGAGCTGCATAACCATACTATTATCGTGCTATTATCGAGCACTTTGTCCAAATGACTCATGACTAGTGGTTTGGTTTTCTTGTTCAAATGAGTCAATATATTAGTCAATTGATCATAAATGTGTAATGTATATTGGTATTGGTTAATATACTCCCTCCTCGTTCACCGAGAACGAGTGCATTTTTGGAGGATTTTCCGCTAATCGAGCTGGACTGACCATTATAATGTCCCTCAAGCCTTCCAAACATTAAGTTTTTAAAATATTTTTTAAACTACAAGTGAGTGATGAGAAAAATAATATTTATTTTAGTGGTGGACATGTGGGAAAATGGGAGACTATACTAAATGTTTGTGGATTTTGGGAAGGAGCATTGACGGTGAGATATTTAGGAATTCCATTGATTCCTAGAGAATTAAAGAAAGAGTATTGTCTGCAACGTTGGTGGAAGCTATTAGTACTCGAGTTAAATGGATGGGTTGTCAAGCATCCTACCGTACAGCTGGTGAGTCTAAGTCCGATATGTTCGAGTGTTGAGAAACTTGCGGGTATTTTGGTGCTTGACGTTCCTTTGCCGAAAGCCATTATAAAAGTCATTGATGCTAAGTGTCGATCCTTCTTATGGACTCGGATTAGATGAGTCGAGGAAGAAATTGGTCGCATGGAAAGTTTTTACGCAAGCCGAAGAAAGAAGGAGGACTTGGAGTTCTTGACTTGGCCGTGGTGGAATAAAGCGAGCGATAAGTCAACAAATATGGATTATCTTGTCTAAGAAACTTCTCTATGGGCCATGTGGATTACGAAACACGAAAGTATGTGTAGACTAAGTTCTAATGTTTAAGAAAACCTCCGGATATAAGTCTGCATAGGAAATTTGTTGGACCTAGATTTCCAGAAATTAAAACATTTTTGTGTATAAATTGGTGGAATGTAATGTCTCGTTTGGTTCGACCCACAGTTTGCAGAATGGTGCATTAAATGACCGGTTCCCGAAACATTTGTTTTTTTTACGCGGAGACTTCCAAGAGAATATAAGGTGCATTGGGTTCTTGTTGAAGGACAATAGGCGACTTCCGATGCTCTCAAGATTCACCGTGCTTTGGGAGCGAGGTGTAGTCGGTTGAGATCATAGGCCGGATCAAATTATTTAGACGGCAAACAAAATAGGTTCGTTTACGATATCCTCGGCCTATGATTCACTTAGATACAAAGCCTCTTGTACAACGGACGAGGCCTATATAGGGTAAGGTTCTAGCCACAGATATAATTTTGTTTGTTGGTTAGCCATTCGAAATCGACTATTTGTCAAATCGATGTGCAGTTGCTAGAGGTATGTCTGTTTAGATAGTATTTGTCCTTGTTATGATAGTATGGAGGAAACTAGGGATCACTTATTTTTGCAGCTTGCTCCTTCTCGATCTTGGTTTGGGAGAGGTGATGAGCTTTGCGAGTGTTACTCGACATGCAAAACCGTGACGATGAGAGCTTGTATGGTGGTGTCGAAAGACTACGTGGTAAGATCATGATTGGCTATATTACGGTGCATATATGTTCGTGCGTAATGATATACTTCATTTGGAAGGAGATGAATGATTGTGCATTTTACAATCAACCGGTCAATTTTCGAAGAGTGGTAGCGAACATAAGGGAGACAATTTTTGCTACTCTACGTGTGTCACAAATAGAAATTTTGATATATTAATTGAGCATTGGCTTGTTGTATAATTAGCGACTGTTCCATTTTGCTTGTTTTAGGTGTATAAACTTATTTTAGGCGGTTTATCATGGTGAATAAAGTACTTACTTTATCAAAAAAAATATTTTTCAAAATTTAATGTAATATATATTTGGATTGATATTATTTTATTAATTATGGTCTAATTCATATATTTTTTGGTTGGATTGGATTAAAACTTTTACCTTAAAATCCCGATCTAATATTTGATCGATGAAATTTGTGGATTGGATCCACTAATATCCGGTAGATAAATGTAGGCTTGCTACTGACCTACTGTTTTTAACCGTTAATATCGTGCAATAATAAGCTTGTTTGAGTTCATGTTTCGTCTCTGTTATACTATTTGGTCTTTTTACACTAACAAGCGTTAAATTGTCGATTTGACATGATTCTGATACATCGAGCATGTACACGTTTAAATTACGTATTAAAAAATTCGCGTAAAGCTATTTTATCACGATTTAAACTATCACAACGAACAAACATATTTACTTGTCCGGCTTTCATTTCTCAGTTTTCTCGGCAAATCAGACACAAACTACTACTAATGAATAAACTAAAAACTGAAAATTTCCACTTCAAAACTGAATTCAACAATAATCAGCATCAAATTGTCTCAACTCTCAGCCAATTCCTTTTGCCTTAAATTTGTTTTCTCATCAAGCAAGCAATCAACTTTCTTCCTGTCTTTTCTATTCTCAACTTTCTCAGCAGTAAAACACAAAACACTTAGCTATAAACATAAAAAATCCAACTTTCAATCTCAATTCGACAAACTAGATGACCTAGCATCAACCCACTTCCTATTTCTCATCAAACAGTCATTCAAATACACTGGAACTGAAAAAAATTAAAACTTTGACAGAGGCAATCGATTTGGGGGAGAAAGTGAGTGTTGTAAAGACGGAGATAAGTGCAGGGAGGAGCTTTGAGATTTAGGTTTTGCTGTTGTTGTGGAGATTGATCGTCATTCCGCATCGTCGATTCGAGCAACGTCACTTCATATCTTAATTGTTCAAACACTCTCAATCCGAAAACTCGCGACAACGTCGACGGTACCATCCTCGGCTAAGCCTCCGTCATTGGCCGATCTAATCGACTCAATGGAAAACGAATTATGCAAACTGAGTCGACTCAGAACTCCATTATTTTACTACTTACTGGGGAGTGCATCGTCCCTCTGTGCCTGGTGTAAGCGAAATAAGGTAGTAATCGTCCAATGTCCATGGATGGAGGCAACAAAAGAAAGAATTTTGTATAAATCAATAAAAAAATTTAACATTGACTTTTTTCCTATTTATACTCTATAAAATTATATCAGATTAAATTATAATACTATACACAATTTTTATTCTTTTTCTTTTTAATTATATAAATATATCATAAATTATTTTTAGAATTAAATTCTGTAACTCATTAAATTTTGATAAAACTAAATTCGCACCAAAATAAATACATATTATGTCGTGTGTTTATTTTGATGTGTCTTTTAGCATTCCTCAAAGTTGAGGAATCTAGACGCACAAAAGCTAGTTCAGGGAGCTATGTGTCAAGCAATAGAATAATAAAGGACGATTACTACATTCACATAAACAATCTTGCGAGCCGGCTTAAAGCGAAAAACAGTGTGAAGTTCAGATAGTCGATAGCTACTATAACAACTACTCTCATCGTTCGTTTACTCAGAATTCAGATCTCTCTCTGATAACAACAAAGAGAGAAAACAAACACGCCAAAAACTCATCGCCATGGCCGTGGCGATCAGGTTCAAGCTTTTGCTCTACTACTAGTGTTCCTATGCTCCACGGTTCCGACCTTATCTCTCTTCGAAGATCAAGTCGGCCTCATGGACTGGTAAAACTCTCTGTTCGACACTCTATTATTATTGCTTTTACCAATTATTGAGCTCACGATTATTCAATTGGATTCTCCAATCTGATTTCGAGCTGTTGTCGGGAGTGTTAAATCATTTAGCAATTGATTGGAGTTGAATTTTTGAACAGGCATCAGAGTACATAGGGAAAGTCAAGCACGCTGTTTTCCACACTCAAAAGACTGGCCGGAAGCGTGTCGTTGTGTCCACTGAACAGAATGTGATCGCCTCCCTTGATCTTCGTCATGGCGAGATTTGTATGTCAACTTGCTGCTTTCTATTTTGAATGGATCCTTAACTTTCTTGTGTAATTATAGCTCCAGTGATTCAATATTGTAGTTTATAAGTGTTCTTAGTGCTTCTGGATGTTGATTAGTCTTTGGTTCTCTGCAGTTTGGAGACATGTCTTGGAGACCCAAGATGCTATAGAAGGACTTGATATCGCCCTCGGAAAATGTAATGTGACCAATTCGTTTGGGTTTACTCTTTTGAATACATATGCTGGCGTAATCAAATTTTATGGCCAGTTTTGTGTACCTACTAACTGATTTTATATTTATTTAATCTGATTCCTCCAGATGTGGTTACTCTTTCATCGGGTGGAAGTGTTTTGAGAGCTTGGAACCTTCCTGATGGCCATATGATTTGGGAATCCTTTCTTGAGGGCCCAAAGAACTCAAATTCTTTATTAGTGTCGGTAAGTAGATGGTAGATTGACAACTCTTTTTCAAATTTTTGTTGCTGCAGAAATCGTCTGCCCCTGTCTGTTTGATTGCTGC
Source organism: Oxalis stricta (assembly GCA_024708375.1). Taxonomy (NCBI): domain Eukaryota; kingdom Viridiplantae; phylum Streptophyta; class Magnoliopsida; order Oxalidales; family Oxalidaceae; genus Oxalis; species Oxalis stricta. The sequence goes on along the minus strand of JANIEQ010001150.1, from coordinate 9,928 downwards.
AGAATCTACTTTGCAAAAACTCTTAGGATATTCTAGTTTTTGAATTGAATATGTCTTATAGAAGCACGCACTGAGGAATCTATCTTCACCATGTTTTTTTCTCCTTAAATAAAATTGAGAAATATAAAATAACTGAACCTTTACCATGCAGACAAATGTCAGGGTTGACAAGGACAATGTGATCCTGGTCTTTGGTAGAGGATATCTCCATGCTGTTTCAAGCCTAGATGGTGGAGTCCTCTGGAAAAAGGATTTTGCCTCTGAAAGGTCTGATTGTTGTTCTTATTTATGCATGTTTTTTTGTTTCTTTCTCTATCTCTCTTTTTTTTTTTTTTCCTTCTTTTTTCTTTTCCTATCGGCATAGTAATGGGATTGATGTATTTTATGGTCCTTTTCTGCAGTGTTGAGGTTCAGCAAGTAGTTCAGCCAACCGGGAGTGATTTCATATATGTAGTTGGACTTGTTGGTTCTTCCCAGTTTAATGTTTTCCAAATCAGCGCTACAAATGGAGAGTTGATTACCCATGGGAGTGAGACATTTTTCCAATGGGTTTGTTGGAGATTTTTCATTAGTTTCAAGTGACACGCTTGTGGCTCTAGATGCTAGCCAATCTATGTTGGTGACTGTAGCTTTTAAAGATGGACAAGTTGGCTTTCAGCAGACACATATTTCTGATCTTTTTGAGCTTTCAGCAGGGAGATAGCACTATTGCCTTCTACGTTGCCAGGTGTATTTGGTGTCAAAGCCAGATCCCTTACTGTATTTGTGAGAGTGACTGATGAAGGCAAGTTGGAGGTTGTGGAACAAACAAATGGAGCATTATCTGTGAGCGATGTTATCTCATTGTCTGACGGCCAACAACCTTTTGCTATTGTTGAACATGGAGACAATGAAATTGTTCTAAAAGTGAAGCTTGCGCATGATTGGAACAATGATTTGCTTAAAGAGAGCACTTCAGTGGACAGCCAGAGAGGTTCTGTCCAAAAGTTTTCATAAATTACTATCTCTCGGGTAGATAGGTCCTATGGGTATAGAGCCTTAATTGTCATGGAAGATCATTCGCTGTTGTTACTGCAACAAGGCGAGATTGTCTGGACTAGGGAAGATGGCCTCGCCTCTATAGTTGATGTTACAGTTTCAGAACTCCCTGTCGAAAAGGAAGGAGTATCAGTGGCAAAAGTGGAGCACAGTCTCTTTGAGTGGCTTAAGGTACGATCACTTAACACTTTCTAGAAATCCTGGACTGTTTTTAGATTATGATATAGTATGACTTTGGTCTAATTTAAATTGATGCATAGGCACACGTGCATGCTTTTGGTGAGTACGCTTCACTCGACAATTAATTTAGAAGATAACATGTTTTTGTGTATAACGATAAAGCATTGTAAAGAAGACATAATTATATACTATACAGTTGCTCAAATAATGCAATTTACTAATGCATTCTGCTTTGACCTTTTCTCCTCTGCAAGATTATGATACGTGCATGCTTTTTGGTAGTTTCTTCACTCAACAATTAATTTACAAGATGACATGTTTTTGAGTAAAATGATGTGCATTGTTAAGAAGACTTAATTATATACTATACAGTTACTCAAATGATGCAATTGCTAAGGCATTCTGCTTTGAACTTTCTCCTCTGCAAGATTATGTGAAGTGATCATCTATTTGTTATAACTTATGGCATTCAGCACACTTGGCAAGTTTTGATAGAACATCATTTTAAAATAGATGGATGTTAAGATATACTTGAATGCACGAGTTAGTGCTTGTAGGAATCTTATGCATGCAATATAAAGGACAGTTTGATTTATTTTATTGATTTATTTGTTAAGGGTCACGTGCTAAAGCTTAAGGGAACCTTAATGCTTGCAAGCCCTGAGGATGTAGCAGCTATTCAAGCAATGAGGGTTAAAAGTTCGGAGAAAAGTAAAATGACGAGAGATCACAATGGTTTCCGCAAGCTTCTTATTGTGACTACTAGTGCTGGGAAAGTTTTTGCCTTGCACACTGGAGATGGATATATTGCGTGGTCTCTGTTTCTGCGTTCTCTACGTAAATCAGAAGCTTGTGTACATCCTACTGGGTTTAATGTCTATCAGTGGCAAGTTCCCCATCATCATGCACTGGATGAAAATCCATCTGTTCTCGTGGTTGGCAAGTGTGGTTCATCCTTGGATGCCCAAGTTGTTCTATCTTTCATTGATACTTATACTGGAAAGAGCTTAAAAATATAAACCTGGCTCATTCTCTTGTCCAAGTCATTCCACTACCATTTACAGATTCAACTGAACAGCGTCTCCATCTACTAATGGATGCTCAAAAACGTGCACATTTGTACCCAAGAACTTCTGAGGCTCTTGGTATTTTTCAGCGTGAGTTTTCAAACGTGTACTGGTACTCAGTTGAGGCTGATGATGGCATTATCAAAGGGCATGGAATGAAGGGTACATGCATTAATGAAGAATCCGATTCGGACGAATTTTGCGCCGACACCCGGAATTTGTGGTCTATTATTTTCCCTTCCAGATACAGAGAAGATCATTTCAACAGTGACAAGAAAATTGAATGAGGTTTGAGAGCCTGAACTCCACTCACACATGCATTGTTTGAATGCTTTCGCCATGAAATTTATACTTAAACGTTTGTAATTGGACTTTTTCAGGTGGTTCATACTCAAGCAAAGGTTGTTTCTGACCAGGATGTGATGTATAAATACGTATCTAAAAATTTGCTCTTTGTGGGAACTTCTTCACCAAAAGCCAGTGCTGGTATTGGATCGGCCATGCCAGATGAGTCATTGATTGTTGTATACCTCATTGACACGGTGACTGGTCGTATTTTGCACCGAATGACTCATTATGGTTCACAGGGCCCTGTACATGCTGTAAGTTTTCTGAACTCGATTTATAGGTAGCGATTTGTCCAATGCAATATGTTGCCTAATGCTGTTTTCATACTTTTTTGAAGGTCTTTAGTGAAAACTGGGTTGTCTACCACTACTTCAATCTTAAGAGCACACAGATATGAGATGTCTGTCATTGAAATCTATGACCAATCTCGGGCGGTATGCTATCATTTTGAGCGTCTAGTCAATATAAATGTATTTTATCCTTATTGTCTCCTAAAAAATATATTTGGAATTTATCTGGTCAACAGGACAACAAAGATGTTTTGAAGCTCGTTCTTGAAAGCATAATCTATCCTCACCTATTTCGTCATACTCCCGGCCAGAGATTATGTGAAATCACAGTCTTACTTCTTCACCCATTCCGTAGAAAACAATTTCCGTCACATCACGGCTAAGGGTATAACTTCAAAGCAGCTCCTCATTGGCACAATCGGTGATCAGGTCAGTTTTTTTCACTCAAACCAAGATTATGAAATGTTGACTTTTTCTGTATTGGTTTCTGTCTTTCCAGCTTCTATGGCCATGTTTCAAGTTATGTATATATAATGAACTGAACCCGTGTTCTTCTCCCTTTTTCAGGTTTTGGCGCTTGACAAACGTTTCCTAGATCCTCGTCGGACGGTTAACCCAACTCAAGCAGAGAAAGAAGAAGGAATCATACCTCTTACCGATTCATTACCTATAATCCCTCAGGCTAGTGCTATATCTTCTTTGTTCCAAGTTCTGCTATACATCTTCATTATTCGTTAATTAATACAAATCTATAACAAACTGTTTTGCAGTCATACGTTACACATTCCCTTAAAGTGGAAGGTCTTCAAGGCATCATAACAGCGCCAGCCAAACTGGAATCGACGTCCCTTGTCTTTGCACACGGAGTTGATCCTCTTTTCCACCCACCTTGCTCCCTCTAAGACATACGATTCTCTCACAGACGATTTCAGCTACGCATTACTTCTCCTCACGATTGTTGTACTTGTAGCAGCGATCTTCGTAACTTGGATTCTTTCTGAGAGGAAAGATTTGCAAGACAAGTGGAGGTAAGTTAAGTTAGCTGTGAGATCTTCAATGTATCTTAGCATTTTGTTCTTTTTTTGTTTTTTTTTAACGTCGAGATGCTGTAATTTTTTTTTAACCAGATATAGACATTAGATTAGTAGGTTCTCTTCCGAGTCCTGACATGTAATTTTAATTTGTCGACTGTGATTTCTTCTTTCTGCATCATAAAAGGAATTTTGAAACAATGTTGTAAATCAACCAACGTTTTTGGTAAACTCAAGACTGTCATCAATCTGCATTATCTGTTATGAATTATGATTTGATTCCACTTCTCCTCATTATTTTAACAAAGGGGTAACTTAAATTTCTGGAAAAGAAATTAGTTATTCGATATTTTCTTTGATGAATGCGAGTAATTTTCTACAATCACTGGCGAACTTAGACCATACTCTACCTTATTATTATTATTATTATTATACCCCATGTAAATTATTTTGTTGCGCCATTGTTATATCTCTCGGTCGATTAACTGTATACTGCCTATAGCTCTATACGGATACAATTTGAATTAAGCTTTTACTGTGAATCGTTCGATCTTTCCCTTTTAGCTGGCGTAAATAAAATTGTTAAAAGGTGTGTATGACTGCTTTGTCGCCAATCTCAAGTTACCATATGTGTCGAGTCAAGTGACATACCAAAGGTCTGTTGATTCAACGGATTCCGATCCAAAGCTATATTGTCTGGCCTTTGGCGGACTCGAACCGATTTACCAAACCGATAATTCCTATTCTATTTACAACTTGAATACAGTTTGTAAAAACTGTTAGAGTGGGAAGTAAATAAATTTTTCACGGTGTTATCATTTAGTGTCATTCACCATTTGACACGTATCATTTTCGAGGTCCGTAGGGGATAGGACAACAAGGATCTTAAGCGAAAGACGTATAAAGTACTTTCAAGCATAATTAACTACTGCTAGTAAACTTTTGTAGGATTTCATATGTAGTAATATTTTTCCTTCAAATACCAACTATTACCCTAATACTATTTTACTGCATCAGAAAAAGGATAATTTTTTTACCCCAGCGTTTTGAGTTTAATGGTGATATTCTAATGCTGCGCATAGAACATACTCTTATATTAATTACTTGAATTTTGACATGAAAATTTTCAAATCCAAACACATCTAATTTGTAATACAAAACTTTATAGCCCAATATCATAATCAACAGAATTTAATTACTTCTCACATTACCACTCATCCGTCCTTTTCCATTCCCATTGATTTGTCGTTATGAATCTTCTCTATCAAATTAAATGCTTTAAACTTCACTTATAAAAGACTAAAAAATAATAGTATCTATAGAGTGTAAAATAATAGTTAGATGACAGGGTTGTATAGTAGCCCTTCCATTTGAAGCCAATTGATTCCAAGATTACATTTTCAATTGTTAGCTATGGAATTTATATTCTTGCGAGTTTTTGTCTTGACTTCGGCTTTGCATTATTCGCCAATGCCTGCTGCAATGGCCCAATGGAGGATTTCTGTGTAGCCATCAACGAACCTAGGGACGCTGGTAAGATCGATCGATTTGTTCTCGAATTAATTAATTAATTTTTAGTTAATTTCTTCTAAGTAACTAACTAACGATTTTGTTAAATCGATCAAGTGTTTGTGAACGGAAGATTCTGCAAGAATCCGGATAATGTCTGATCCCGCGACTTCACATTCTCAGGATTGGGTGTGCCAACCGGACACGAATAATAGTTTCGGATTCGAGGCCACTTTCGAAGATGGGTAAATCAACGTCCCAGGAATGAACTATCAAGGAAGCGCCATGGCGAGAATCGATTTCGCCAAGATGGGGTAAATCCTCCCCATTGGCACCCTCGTTCCTCGGAACTGTTTCACCTCTACAAGAGAAAAGTCTATGCCGGATTCGTAACTTCGGACGATAACAATTACACGACCTACGCCACAATCCTAAAGGGAAGGGGATGGAATGGTGTTTCCACAGGGATTGGTTCATTTCGCAATGAACGTAGGGAAAGGGCCTGCCATTGGGTTTACGAGTTTTAATCACGAGAATCCTGGACTTCTTCGGAATTGGCGAATCGACCTTTGCTGCGAATCCTAGGATTAACTCCAGACTTCTTGCGATTGCACTGAAACTCAAGAGGAGAGTACGGTGGAGAAGAATCAGGATGCATTCTAGCAGAATCTGCCAAGGAGTCCAGCAAGACGTCGTGATCGATGGGCCGGACAACCACTCGATCACATCATTATTTAAATAATTACATACGAATATGATCATCTGTGTTGATGATTAATTATAACTATATATATATATATATATATATATACAAGTTATAGTAGCGTTTATTACTACATACTATACGATCTGAAACAAAACAACACAATTTTATGTAGCTATATCTCCTTAAAATTAAAATATATAAATTTTTACGTATAAAATTATATTAAAATTTACATTTATTTTGAGATGGAGGTAGTATAAATTAAATTGAAGTTTAATCATACAATACTATATTTATAATCTCTCAAATTCTATACATTCATGCATTTTTGATTGATCCATTCTTTTCTTGAATAAGCGATTCAATTACATTTTTTTCATTTTGTTTATGTATTTGATTATTCATTTAAGACTGTCCTGGATGTTCAGCGGTTGTTGCAATACAACTCGTGACTGTTAGGCCAATAGTTTGTATCTTGATTTGCTTTCATTATACAGGGTGGTGGGATTTGATTTTTGGGTGGGCTAAAAAAGTATTGTCCTCCATATTCGATTGCTATTAGTGTGAATTTCTCAAATACTTTTAGGACGTGCCCCTGAAATTTTTTTAGTTAATATTATATTGGTGTCTAAGACAAAAACTTGTGGAGGTCCTACGACCAGCTGCTGTTAAAAAATTTGACATGTGATAATGATTAATTTTTAACTTTTTCTAGTTAACATGCATTTATATTACATTTTCTTTTAATATTTTGCACTAAAGATTCACTAGTTCAGATAAAGAATAATATAAAGTTAAAAAAATAATATTATATTATATTCTATTCTATTGACTTTATAATATAATATTAAAATTATTATCAAAATATATAATAAAAAAGTTATAAACCTTTCTAAAAAAAGTATAAACCAAACGTATTATTAATAGAAAAAAAATTAAAAGATTAAAAAATATCACATCAAATTTTTAATGAATGTTGATCTAGAACTTTTTTGCTTTTTAAAGTTAATATATAAATAAGATGGGAGAGAAATATGAAAAAAAAGCTTCAAAACTCTATTTCATTATTATTAACTTCTACGTATTTTCTTTCATTGCATCAATATATCATTTATTTTTCCGATAACAATATATCATATATTTACAGCATGATCTTTAAATTTCAATATATATATGTATTTATAGCATGATCAATTAGCTTACTAACTACCAACTGCTTTAAAAATAGCCACATGAATACCTTTTTTTTTAGACAACACTTGAAGATTTATGTATGAAATGAAATAAGGGAGGTTTTGGTGTCATATTGATTTTCTTGGTCCTCTTAGTGTCATATTGATGAACAACAATAATAATGGAAAGCCACATATATATTTTCTTAACAAAGAGGTCATTTAAGTGAGGAAGGGAAAATCAGGATAGGATAATGGGCCAATGGTAAGATATCGATACCGTTTTATTTTTTGTTTGAGGGAATTAGTATAATTACATGATTCTGTAATTATTAGGTGTAACTTACATATCCGTATAATTATATATGAATTAATTATTTTTATGTTATTTGATTAATAATGTGTAATTACAAATATTATGTTTAGTTGTATCTATTGATATTTATAATATTAGATTATCAAAATATAAATAATATAATAAGAAAAATTTAAAATTGTTTTATGGGGAGGTTGGAATTGAAACTATGTAAATAACATCTTTCGAATTACACGCAATTATATAGTTTCGAGTAATTACACGGTGATGTAGCACCGAACGCGTATTGTGTAATCGCGTCATAATCTACGTACAGAATTATATAATTTTTTAATTTCGATATGGTTTTCAACACCACCGGTGATTGGGATTCGATTAACATAAAAGAAAAAACAAAGTGAGGAAGAAAACAACATTAAAAACAAAATTGGGGAAGAAAAATAAATTAAAATTAGTAGGTAATGGGGAGCACTGAGTACCAGCAACACCGCAACTTGAGTTAGAATATTGTAGTATAGCACATTATGTTATGTTATTCACTATAGGTCTAGTCTAATATATATATATATATATATATATTTTTGAATTTCTAATATATTTATTTATGCCTCAGACTATATATACACTTTGAAATTTTCCAAAAAACTTATATATCGTCAGTGAACCGTCAGTATAGTTCCGCCCTTGTTTTCACAGTCATTTACGTGGTACTGAGTGGAGAAAAATAATGTGTTCTATATCAATAAATACAGCAGTGGAGAAAAATAAGCTAAAATATGTTGATAAAAAGAATAATACGGAAGAAGATAATGGGAGAGCTTATTAATACTTTTTATGTGTTTGATCACATTAAAAACTCACGATGTAAAAATCAAATTAACAATCAAAATTAAATATACATGATTGAAAATTATCGTTGATTTAATATGATTATTGGGATGAGTATTTTTAAAATTGATTGGGTTGAAAAAAGAAGTGCTACACTCTTTTTATGTAAGTCATAAACCGTTGAACAAAAAAATGGAATTTATATAAAAAAATCTATACAAATATTTTTGCTGTAACGTCAATTTAGAACATTTCAAACCTTAAATTTCATAACACTTACAGATATATATATATATATATATATATATTTATTAAGGTTAGTAATTTTACATTTTGACTTTTTGTTCATTCCTTCTTTGGAGCATTTTTTTTTTTATAATCTTTGGAGCATTTTTACTTTCCTTATGAAGAACTAGTTTGTTTTTTTGGTCAGTATACATATCAACTACTACTACTAAAATTAACATATAAAAAAAAAAAAAACTACTATTTTTTTTACTACTAATTACTATCGCTTTCTATGACTCCAAATATAACTACATCGGTCAAAAAACTGAAACTAACGTTCAAAGATATTAAATCTTCTTTTTATAGAATGACTTAAGATAAATCCAAAATACCGGCAATTTGTTTCTTTTAAGTTTGTTTTGGGACACAATTGGATTATATATAATTCACACAAGACAAGACACAAATGTTGTTTGTTTCACACTTAATTCGTTCAAAAAGCATTACTAGCCACTAGACTAGATTCATATAAATACTTTTGTATTGGTGGGATCAAATCATTCATCGTATTTTTTTCTTTATCATTTCAAAATGTTAAGATAGGGTAAAGATGGGGGATTTGTTCATCCTAGGAGCTGCTCTCAACCTCCTCCTATCACTTTTTTTCGTACATGGCTTTCCTCCACAGGATCCAATCCAATGCAGCCAATCATCCCCAGGCTGCACTCTATCCAATTCCTACGGCGTATGGAATGACAGGAAGGACAGCCACGTCAACAGCGTCTCCTACCCGAAAACCAGGGAAGATCTCCGGGCTAGCGGTTGCTTATGCCAGCAAGAACAAGCTCAAAATCCAACTCGTCAGCAAATTCTCACATACAGTCCCAAAACTGGCCTGTCCACAGCAGAATGACCAAAATACCCCAAATTCGATGCTAATAAACATGCGAGAGACCTCATTCAGAAATCTAATAGATTCAGTTAACTTAAAGGTGACGGCCGACGCAGCGGTGGGGCTGAGAGATTTGATCAATAAAGTAGAAGCAGCGGGCTAAGCCTCGTGGTGGCACCATATTTGGGAAGGGTGAGCGTCGTCGGGCTGATGAGTACGGGGAGCCACGGCAGCTCGTGGTGGGGCCGAGGAGGAGCTGTTCATGATCATGTTGTAGGAATGAATTTAGTCATCTCAGCTAAGGAATCAGAAGAGTATGCTAA